>JASDQU010010730.1:55218-74760 GCA_032191745.1 Picea mariana
CCTGGAATAGATCTCTCCATGGAGATATCCTTCTTGGAAAGCTTACCAAGAACCTGGAAAAGGATTTGAAGGCACAAGTCTTAGTAACCCTATACAAGGAAGAATGATCCTCTTGAAATCTCGAAATAACAACGTAAGGATAGGTATCAATCGACAGACGAGATCCCGTCGGAAGATCTGCAGTCATGCACGAATGTTAGGTTGGAGGAAGAAATGAGGGCGTTACATGCCTTAACCCTTTTCCTTTATCTTCGTGAGTAGCGAAGAAATTAGGACCGTAGATCCCCAAGGTCCGTGAGAGATCTGGACCGTTGAAGGTTTTCACGTCCAGGAGGCAGTGCAGGAGGAGCGCACAGGAGAGATGACCTGAAACCATCAGATCTTGAGCGAAGAACCTGACAGTCGTTGGATCTATCGAGAGTTGCACAAGGTTTAAACCCTCATGCATAGAGCAGTAGAAGCGAAAGTCCCGAGAAGGAGTTTGTATCGGGATATCGACGTTCGGGAGTTCAGGGGTCCGGAGGACGAGAGTCTGGGCACTCGACATCAGAAATCACGAAAGGGTGAATTAGATCTGAGCCGTCCATCTATGGGAGGACGCGTGTCGTGGAATCATCCATTTTGGATATTCGGGCACTAGGACTCACAAAGGTGAGCGCCTAGACTTTGCGAGTGGTGAATTCGCGAAAGAATCTGAGTCGTCCGTTGGAAGGAGGACCGTTGGATCAAAGCCTCATCGCGCGTATCGCACATTCGGAGGTTCGGAGGTTAGGAGGACCTCGTCTTGATTGCAGAATTCGCGAAGTGCCGAGAGCCGAGGCACGAGTGTGGACACTTGGCAGAACCACAAGGTGGGGCCCGCGTGATTAACAGGTGGACACACGTCGCCTGGAGAAGGGAGTCAATGCTCCGTTGATTTCTCGCATCTCAGGGATTCACGAGATAAGAGCATGAGAGCTCGACATTGAAACTCGTGAAGTGGTGAGTAGCGAGAGGTGCTAGTGTTAAGCCTAGTCGGTGGTCATGCGCGGAGGGCGCTGACATAAGGGAGCCATACCTGTATCGGCATTTCAGGTATCGCGAGATTGGGAAGGAAGAGTCGGGAGTTTCGACTCGCGAACTCACGAGATTGCGAGCTACGACAAGTGCCTTTGGAATTAGGCCTTGGTCATAGCATTGTGGTCGCTTGGGGAAAAGCGGAGCTCACGCCTAGTGCTGTTCGCACAAGGGAGCTTCCGAAAGGACCTATGGATTGATTGGAAGGAAATTCCAGCTGGGAATCAAAAGGAGCCGCTTCTGCTCATAAAAGAAACTGAACGATCCTTAAGACCGGGAGGTCGCGCAGAGACTCTATCGAGGTAGAGGTGGCGTCTACAGCCTGTGCTAAGCCCCGTAGGATTTCGGGGATTCTGTCCCTCGAGAAAAGGCAAAACTTTTACTATGTCGTAGTGGGTGTGTGACAAAATATGTACAAGAAACAGGACTGTAGAAAGAAGATAGAGTGAAATACCTGCAAAAAAAAGAAATTGAAAGGTATAAGTGTTTGCCTACACATATTTATTTAAAAAAGTGGAATAACTGGGTTGATAAACAAAGCATGATGTGATCAATAGACTTACAGTGAGGGTACATATGAGCCCTTTGGCTATTTTCTTGTGGCTTCCATTTCATTGATGTTGTCGATGACTGCGGTTTCAATGATGTCGTCGATGGCTGCTAGAATCCTAGCAACTGCTTGTTGCCTTTCGTCGGCGGCCTACTTCAATTGTCTTTCGATCCATTATTCAATGTAGCTTCTCATTGGGGTGACGTTGATCTCATTCCAGATTTTTATGTTGAAAATATCATTTTCTAATTCTCGGAAGTCGATAGAAGATTACACAGAGCCTGATGAATTTCTTCATTTTGTACTAAATATTTGACTAGCCAGTCGTCGACGTGAGCTTGATCAAAGTGAAGGATGTTGTAAAACTTTTCCAAAGACAAGGCCTTAAACATAGCAACGTGTTTATCGAACTCTTGCCTAGTTAAGGGAAAGGAGTTTGCAATTAAGTCGGGGTCTTGGAAGTCGTTGGTTTTTCCGGCTAAGTTTATTCCTAACATCCTTGTGAATAATTTATCTTTCTTCGATATGGCTTGTTCACATGACTGAATAATGAGATGCAAGTTCATCACTTTTTCTTTCCAATATGCATTCAATTGACCGATCCGATTTTTAGATGGAAGATCTTGTTCTCTTCTTTTTGTTTCTGTCATATTGTTGACAATAGTGCCTAAAGGAAGAACCATTTTTAAAAAGAAATTTTCTTCATCTTTTAACTCCGCCTGCAAATGTTCCAACAAACTATGTGCCTTGGTTCCAAGGGAAGTGATGGTTTGTGATGTTTTCCACGCCTCGGTAACCAGTTCCATTCTTTTCTTGATATTATTCGCCACATATCCTCTACATGATGCGAGCAGGGTGGAGGATGATTTTACGTTGGCTGCAGGGGTAGCAGGCAAGGCTATTGCCAAAGAATTGACAAGCAATGGCATAGGAATCAAAGCCTCTTCCAATTCCTTGACCCGGTCCTTCAGTCTGACATTCTTGGCCTTGATGCCTCCAATGGAATCATGAAGTGCTTCTTTGATGGCGCTGTGAAGTTGACAGATTTGGAACGGGCACATGTTCGCAAGGTTAGCCTCTGAACAAGATTTTCCTTTCTTAGTTTTTACATCTTTTTTCTCAATTATCAATTTTTTGGACTAGCTATCAAAAACAACACTCTGGAACACGAAGGATTCATTTTCGTCAAAATTTTCAGTAATGGATATGTCCATTGGATGGCTATGCTCGCTGGCGTCTCCGGGTTGCTCAAGGTAGCAGAGCATGCTATTGAGATCAGTGTCAAGTTCCATTTTCTCACTCTAAATTTCTGGCTCTTCCACCTGCCCCACATTTTTTTTTCTCTTCTTCTCTACTAGAAGCTTGTGAGAACTATCAATTTTAGAGTAAAGAGGGTCGTTATCTCCTCCTCTGTTTGAAGAACTCTGAGTTTCTTTGTTGCTGTGGTGGGTCGTTGGAGCGATGCTCAGGGATGTCGTACTTTTTGGAGTGTTATTTGTCGATTGAACACTCTTTTCACTAGGACTTTTCCCCTATTGCGTGTACAATTTAGTGCAGCTTTGCACTGTGTCTAGGTCCCCGACATCAGAGGCATGAGTGTTCTCGCCACTGTCTCTGTTTTTGGGTAGGTGTTTTTTGAAAAAACAATCGTCGAGGCCAAGTGTTTGTAAATGTTGTCGAAAAATATTATAGGGGTCAAACCCTCTTATGATTTCAACATATCTCAGGTTGGAGATGCTAGAATGCGCTATGAATTCATCAATTTTGTTGACATTTTTCAACACGAACTCCCCTACTTTCCAAGGCAGAGGAATGAACTGGTTTTTTCTTCTTCTTTTGCAATAGATGCAACCAGTAGTTATATTGTCATGCTACTTCTGCAACAAACATTTTGTCAGTAATGTGACATGGAAGGAGAGAAGGTTTTTTCCTGGAGCCAAAAATTCTTATGATAGTGTAATTATCCAAATGTTCAAGTGTCCCCTTCCTGTCCAAAAAATTGGTTGCCTATTCATATATGTGGGGAGCATCTTCTCCTAACAACAAAACTTTGAAAACAGACACGAAGCCATTAAAAACCTCATAAAAACAATGGGAAGCCGTATGCTTCCACAAGGCCTGGTACCGGAACATTACTAGGTCGAATTCCCAGTTGACATTCTTGGATAGAGACAGTTGTGGAAAACGACAAGAATGCGTTATCACAAAAACTAAGTAGGACGACATATAAAATTTCGTTTCCCTTTTGAAGCTTGACAATTGGGAACATATTTCATGGGAAATTAACTTGCCCCAATCAAAAATGGCTTGTTCGTTGACTGTGAAATACAAAATATAAAGAGCCATCCGGGAAACAGTTGTTGTGGACTCATGTCTTGTTATTCTTGTAAACAGCCAAGCAATTTCGTGAAATGGATTTCTAAATGAACTAACCTGCAAGCTTGTAATATCTTCAGGAACTAGAAGCGGGTTTTTCGATAAATGGGGCAAGAGGTCCAACCTGTTATTATGCTTTGCTAGGAACTATTTGCAATCTTCTCCTGTGAACGTCAATGTTGGCTTTGACAATATTAGCATCTGGCGGAAGACCTGAGGTGACAAAGAAACAGAAGAGCGGTCCCGCAGTGAAATAATTCTTTTGTCTGAAATAAATTTATCGACGCACCAAGAGGCCAGGTCCTTACAGTCAAAAACCTCAAGGACACAGCCTGCAGGAGCAATCCGAGAGGTCCAAATTACTTGGTTCTCTGCGGCAGAGATTGAGTAATAAGAATATGCCCTTTTAGCATTTGTTGTCAAAAAGTTTTACTAACTCGCAGCCATATGATCCTGTGAAACAAATTTGCTTCTTGTAAGAAATTTGTTATGGTGCTCCTTCCTGGTTACAGTAAAGAAACTGGAAAAAGAATATAGCTTTAGCTAGCGCCGAAGGTTGAAATACAGCTGAAACCCTTTGGATGGGCAACTAGAGATTCGGTATTAATCACAATCCCTGAATCATCTGGTTGACTTGTGTTCTATTTCCTTGATAGGTTAAAATCTCTTCTTCTTTTTTTAACCTGTTCTCTGTTGATGTACTTGTGCTATCACTCATTAATCTTTGCAGGTGCTTCTGAAAAAATAAATTCTAGCTCTATGACTTACAACATCACTGTGGCTCATAATCACTTTTTATGGAAATCGTCTGTTCCTTATCTCCTTGGTGGAATTGCTGCTATGGTAATGCTGATAGCCATTGCATTAGCTATCCTAGCTTGCTCATACTGGAGAACAAATAGCTACTCTGGAGGGGGTAACAGAAACGATTACGGTAGATTAGTTGCTTTAACCGAAAAGAATGAAGCATTGCCAGAGAATGGGGACCTAAATGTGGCAGTTATCATGGCTGGAGAGCAGAATCCAACCTCCCTGGCGAAGCCCGTCTCTCTGAAAACATATAAATAAATAGTTTGATTCAAAAGTGTTAAATCTAATGTTGAAGACTAAACCTAGTATGAGCATTTGTGCGTAAAAGATAAGTTAGAATAGAACTTTGATAATTGTTTTTGCTTCTTCTTATTGACAACTCAAACATATTACTGATATTTTTCTTAAGTTACTTTCAAAACAGTCTTTGAAATTCAAAGCGCCACCGTTACTCTTTGTTGGGCGAGTGACTATCACATAGCACAAGCGTTTGACAGCCACTTGATATATATATATATCACAGCCAGGCATTGATGATGTTTTGGTTGAAAGCAAAACTGGTTGTAATGGTTATACTGCATAATATTGCCAGATAATCTCTACATGCAGGTACGACAAACATGCTACAGCATACACAGCTCAATGAAAGAATTTTTTATCCTTTATTTTTTGCAATTTATAATTACAACTGAAATAGTTAGAAAGTTTTGATTTTGTTTTATGGATTATGGATAATGTTTTTATTTTAAAAACTGTTACTTTAATACTTATTAAAGTAATATTGTGGTTTTAGAAAAAAAAGTTAGATGATAAAAGAAAATTAAAATATTATAAGTAGGTGATTTAAGAAGATTAAAAATATCTGTGTTTTTGACTAGTATAAAAAAGAAAATCAACCTTACTAAGATAAGAACAAATTCTATAGTGAGTTGTACAAATCCCGAAGAGCAGTGAGATTAAAGAATCTGTCAGCTTTGTGACACAAAGAGAGTTGAATATAAGAAGCAATTTCTCTTATATTGTCCAGCAAATACCTAAATTAAATGAACAAATTCCATAGTGAGTTGTACAAATCCCAAAGAGCAGTGGGATGAAAGAATCTGTCAGCTTTGTGACACTGAGAGGGTTAAGGATAAGAAGCAATTTATCTTAGATTGTCGAGCAAATACCCAAATTAGATCTCATTTTCAAAAGATTTGTCATACTAAGAAACTTTGCTAACCTTCTAATTCAACAAAACTATGGTAATCTTGGATCACTTTTCTTAATATTTTTCAAACATAAAAATAAAATTTCAAAGAAAGCTAAGTAATACTTTACCTTAAAATCCAATAAACCTAATTTAATCATCATCCTTTAAATGAAAATGATTTATAAAAAGTTTTTAGATATGAATAAATTACAATTGCAAATGACATTAAGGTACATCTTAAATTTTTAATCAAACATTAAGTACTATGTAAGCTCTCGCCTGAAACTGTTGGGAAATAGAAAATGGGAACACCGAATGGTTTACTTATTTCACAGTTTCAATTTACCCATTTGTTGTTCCGGGCAGGAAGAATTCACGTGGTAACAGAAGTCGCAAGGTATACTTCAAGGCAACACCTGTAAACCTTTTTTCATTTCTTGTCTTTTTTTATTAATTTTCTCTTTTCGACAATTATTCCTCTTTACAAGTTGTTGCGTTATATAATCTCTTTTTCAGAGTGGGATAAGAGATCATCGTATTGTTTTTTGAGAATGTAGATGGATGTAGATTTGTAATTTCAATATTTGTCAATTGTGAGTTTAAATTAATTAATTGTGAGTTTAAATTAATTTGTATGTTTTAAATTTGTTTAAATATTTAAAATGGTTGTTTAAAATTTAAATTTAAATTTTAATTATTATTATTTTTTTGTTAAATTTTTTTTTTTAATAAATATAAAGTGATTTGAGTATCAGTTACACTGATGAATCATGTTATATTTGGGAATATCAGTTATTAGAATATCAGTTAGTGATGTTTGTTTTACTGTTGATTAATAATTGAGTTATGATAGATTTTTTCACTGTAAAATAAAAAGTGAGTTGAGTACAGTCATATTAAACATTTTTTTTTAATATTTAGGAACTGTTTTTAATAATTAATCAATTTTCTCTTCACTGATTTCATTACATTACATAGTAGAAAGTCAATATCTCATATTGTTATAATTGAAATTATGATAATAGAATCATATACTTTTAAATAACATTTACCTTTAATCCTATATTTCAACTTCAAATACAGTGCTTTAAACTTACTAAAACTTTCATTATATATATATATATATATATATATATATATATATATATATATATATATATATTTAATTCATTTACAATTAAAAATACCTTTTCATTTTGTAAGAAGATAAACAAAATCTTATTTTTCTTTAACCGTTAAGATCAAGCATTAATTGCTTCTTTATCGGTTTCCATACTCCAAGAATCAAGAACCTATTTGTACACTATTGTGTTCCTTGCATAAATGAAAACTCATAAGAGAAGAGTTAAAGTAAGTTTTGCAAAAAATTTAGTCTGAAAGTTTTATGTTTTGGATTTTTTTAGTATTTTGTTTTATCAATTTTGCTCAAAATTTAATTAGAAATTATTGGAATTATATATTTAAGTTGTTGAAATTACATTATAAAATACAATGCAATTTAAGCAACAAAAAATTGTAATTTCACCAATTATTACACAACTCCTAATTTTAATAACCTAAAACATTGCCCTATGTATGAGGATTCACCACCGCGTACATGTTTTTTTATGGGCAAATCATATCCATTTTGATGTGGACATTGTGGCTCCTTAGTGGATGACAATTGTCTTTGTTACTATTTTGTAACCACTTCTAAGTCCTACTAATATGTAATAGGTGCTATTTGGGCTATATAGGGACTAAGGTTGATAAGATTAGTGTAAGGGCTTATAGACCATGGTTCAAGTTGTTAAGGTTTTGTAGTTGATGTTTTATGTGGTTAATGTCATTAATGTTAATAAATATAATAAATTTGTATTAATCATAAGATAATAATTGTTAATAAATGAAAATATTTTAAATAACTTTTCAATAAGAGGTAATTCATATTAATCATAAGATAATTCTTTAGTCAATAAAAATATTTTAAATAACTTCTTAATATATTTTTAAAAAGTTTAATATTTTTAATAAACTTTTATGTGGTAGCTTGAAACAATTTCTTTGAACATTATAACCTAATCTAAAATGGATAAAAATTTGATGAGTACTTTCAAAGTTTGGATTAGATATTCCATAAATTTGGTTAGTATTGATACTTCATTTCTCATATAATTTTATAGCTAGCTCCATTTCACCTAATTCATTCCAACTCCATGATACTTTCATACTCACTCAATATCTCCTCCATGGAGGTGTGGCTACTATTTGTTCATCCCAAATGATTGACATTATTTTTCTAATTATTGATTTTACACATAAAAATGATTTAAGTAACTTCTAGAAAGTTACCTTTAATGGTGAAATTGCTCTAGTAGTAATATTTGTGCCTGGCCTAACTCATTGTTGGCCCCTTTATTTTGATCATAGTATGAAGTAGCATTAGGTCAAAAAAAAGTAGGATTGGGGTTGTACCGCCATTTTTTGGATTTAAGATAATTGTCATTTGAAGACAAATTGAGAAAGACATCTAGAAAAGATAAACAATGAACTTCCTAATATGCAAGCAATCATGTTTTTCAAGAAGATATGTGGTTAGAGGATTACAAGATGTTGGCTAAGTAATTGTTGATTAAAGGGCGATCAATAATGAACATTGAAAATGGCTAGTTGATCTTAGGTTTCTGACTTAGTCTTTTTTCCAAGTACAATGATTTTGTATAAGTATGTATGATGAGGCCTAAAAGGTAGTTGGATACCTCATTTAATAGAGGTAGTATGAGTGGGGTTTTGTGATGTCTTACATTATTTTTTCCCCCGAGTATTTCCCTCTCACATATGGGCCAAATGCTAGGGCATAATGTGTAAGAGCACCTCCCTGCACCACTCTAGGCTTTCGAGGCAGTTCTTGGGACAAAAGGGGGTACCCTTAAATACCCTAAAGTTATTGTTCTTGCATGTCACACAAGAACAACTATATATATGAAGCTTAGATTGGATTTCTTTGCAAGAGAAGAGATGGTGCATGGTGATTGCCTCTTGTAATTTTCTAAAGATAGTACATATATTGTTGGTGGTGAAGGGGAAAAGTTACTGGAGACTACTATATATAAAACTCATTAACCCAATGTAGAAGGGCACCTTAATCATGCTTCCATTCTCAGAAGAAAAAATGTAAAGAAAATGAAAATGAGTGATAAGAGGAAGTCGAGCACTACTTTCCTATTACACATAAATTCATGAAACATAAAATTAGATGGGTAAGGCAAGCACATATCTATTAATTCATTCAACACAAAACACAAAAACAAATGGAGCAAACTAGCAAAACTTTATTGGATGTTATTCATTCACCGGTGGTAGTATGCCTTGACCCTAACTATAAAATAAATCAAATCATTCTTTGAATACAAATGATGGAACCAGTCCGAGACTATAAAATCTCAACAATAGGTCTCNCCCCCCCCCCCCCCCCCCCCCAAATCTAGAGCTTATAATTGTGTCTATAGTGAGAAAGAGAATGAGGGAAAAAAAGAGAAGTGGACTCAATGTGATAGATCCTCCCACATGAAGTAAAAAAATATTATGCAATGAAAGGGCTTAACTATCTCAAAAATCTAGTAGCCTAAAGGTATATGTTTTCCCTCTTGTTTGTTGTTCTATTGAGTTCTCCCTTTTATAGGCTCCTACTTACATCCAATGCATGATGGTCAGTCTATAGGTTTTTCAAGGGGTTGGTGAGTCATTCAATTTGTCTTTAATTCATGCTATCAAAGTCTAAGCAAGCCATTAATGGGGGTTGATTATTGCAATTCATGACCATCTCTTTGGAGCCCTAATATTATATGACAAAATTGATATCCTAAGTAGACCCCTATTCAAGGAAACTATTCTATGAGGTATAGCCACAAAAGTTGCATATACTCCTTATGGGTTGTGGTAGTTTCCTTCATCACTTTCGTTGGTGAAACTTGCAATTCCCTTCCTCTTCTCAAAACTCCTTGTACTGATGCAATGCAATTGCAAAGTGGTAGTTGGTTCGAATGTGGGTGGCATTATTAGGTCTCTACATTGTTGTCAAATGTTTAAGTCTTTCTTCTTAGAGCCCTTTTTTTCTTTCAAGATTTCATAGTTAATTGAATCAAATTTATACCTCAACCATCATTAACAAAGTGGGTCTATACACATGGAAGGTTCTCATTGGCTACAACATCCTTGACCTTCTTTCGAGTGGGAACATGCATATATATAGGTTGACATACCTGTTAGAATAACCCATAGGTCATGATTAAAAGAACTATAAAAAATGTTCCCAACCATTTTGAGAGTTTCTGAAAGATGTAATATTAAAATGCCCCTGACTATTTCAAGGCTTGTGGAAAGATGTAACATTTGAATAATCCTAACCTATTTCAAGGCTTTCCCAAAGATGTAAAATTCAAATTTCTCGACCATTTTGGGACTTCTCAAAAGATGCAACATAATAATTTTCCCAACTATCTCAAGACTCCCCAAATGTGTGATCTTTTAGAAGGCCCTGTCCATTTTGGGACTCCTCAAAAGATGTTTTGGTACTTGAATTTTTCAAATTGTTTTGGGGTTTCTTCATTTAAGATGCAACATTTGAACACTTCCAATTGTTTTGGGACTCCCACAAAGATGTGATCTTTCAAAAGGCCCTAACCATTTTAGGACTCTTTAAAAGATATTTTAGCACTTGAAATTTTCAAATTCCCTTGCCCATTTTGAAGCTTCTTCAAATATGCAATAGTTGAAAGGTCCTGACCATTTTGGGACCCCTCCAAAGATGTGATCCTTCAAAAGGTCCCAACCATTTTTAGGACTTCTTGAAATATCTTTGGGCGCCTTAATTTTTTCAATGCCACAACTACTTCAGGGATTCTTCAAAGGTGCAACATTCAAAAGTTATTGACCATTTCAATATCCCTTCAAACATTTGATCTTTAAAAAGTCCCAACCATTTTGAGGTTTCTCAAAATATCTTTATCACTTAAAATTTTTGAATTCCTTCGAGAGTCTGTGGCGATTCAATGAATATTTTTCTTTTGATTTTTCTTCGAATGATAGTGAGCTTCGCAAGACTTTCTCATAGGGGATTCAAAAGGGCTTTAGGAAAGAAATGATGACTTGCAAATGGGGAGGATGCAAATTGAAGGTGGTTGATGGAAACTTTCTTGAAGGATCTCAAATTATTTAAATAGGGAGAAAACTTTCGGTTTTGATCAGAAAATCCACAGTGTTGTCAATAGACTGTCGACGTTTCGGATCCAAATCAGGATCCATCTTCAGGACAATGAGCCTGGGTTAAGAAAAAGGGAAGAGCTGGTATAAATACAACAATCTCACTCATCAGGGAGAAAACTTGTCGAAATTGTCTTGAAAAAAAGTTGGGGAAGGGAACTGTGGATGTAATCTAAGGAATTCATGTAGTGACCTGGAAGTTGAAAATTTTCGAAGGGTTGTCCTAGGGGGAAAACACACTAAATTTTTTTAGAAAAAATGCCACCCACATTACAACCCATCTCACCATTAAAACAACTTGTTTTCAATTTGTTTCATTTTTTCTCATTTGTGTAGCAATATGGGTAGTAAGTGGGATTGTAACATGGCACTTTTTATTTTCTATCAAACAAATGGTGACATAAACTTCCATAAGCTCCAAAATTGATACGTACTAATTACTCTAGTGTGTACTATGGAATGACATTGAAAATGTCCTTTGGAATGTCTATAATTACACCACCGAAAACATCCTCTAGAATTTTCTTCATAAATTCCATTGGAACATTTAACATAATGTCTTCTTTAGAGACTTTATTGCACCGAGAGGCGCTCTATAGCCCGGTATGGGGGAGATGTTCATGCAACATAACACATTAAAATAATAATAAAGCATTAAAAAAATATTAAAATAACAAAAAATTATGTCAACTCCATTATATATATATATATATATATATATATATATATATATATATATATATATATATATATATATATATATATATATATATATATATATATATATATATACTTTGAATGAATAACAACCATTTTGGATCCATTTAAATCTGAATCTATCAATGGTGGAGAGAGATCAAATATTCCAAGGTGCAAACCTTCTTTAGAGTGTAAAAATTGAGGAAAAGTTAAAGATTTGCACCTAGAAAGATTTGATCCGTGGATGTTTAATAAATCAGAGTTAAACAGATCTAAGTTGGTTAACATCTTCTTTGATCATAATACTAAGTCATTGATCGTGATTCAATTATGTAAATTAAATAAATATATATAATTAAATATTTGTGTTTAATTTAAATAAAAATAATAATTTTTAAGTATTTAAATTTTGTGAAGTGGTTTTTTATTTTTAATAATAATTACAATGAATTTATCTTATTAATATTTAATTCATTATATTTTAAATAGTTTATTAAATTATCATTAATTTTATATTATATATATGTCCATAATAATAAAAAAATTAATATCTAAGTAAATAAAATAAGATAATTTTATTAATGTACATTAACATAATAAGTACTTAAGTGAGACTCAAAACTAAAGTATAGACATTGTTATATGTAGTGAAATTGCTAAGACATTGTTCATTGCAACTCTATCAAAATAAAAAATAAAACTAAGTACCTCTTGCTTCATTATATTTATTATCTTTTTTAAAGAAATAATTCCCAGGTGTTTTGGTTAATATCATGAAGGTTTATGGATTCTTTCCTTATATCTAGTATGATATTTTTATTTTTTTTAAATTTTATTTCTCATTGATATTTTTATTTTTTTTGAAATTTTATTTCTCATTCATCTATTATGTGCTCTTTTTTGGAACAAGTTTTTACATTTTCAAATTGTAATATTCTATTTCTAATTTGTTTTTATGTGTTTTCATACCATTTTCATATTCAAATGATAACATTGAATTTACATTGTATTTGTGTTTTTTTTAATATTTAAAAAATATAAATATAAATAATTGGTTGTTAGTTTATTAGTTAATCTTCTTAATCTTTTAAAATATGATTTTCTTGCTTAATCTACTTTTCTACTTCCTTCGCCATCAACTTTAATCTCAATGTTGTTGGTACCCTCTCAAATATATAAGAAAACACTTTCTTTTCATCTCTATACATCTCTTTGGTTTCTTGGTTTTCAACATCTTCAACATTTTAAGGATTAACTTTTTTTTAATTTGAGTAAAGTGGAAAGAACGTTTAAGTTATAAATCCCTAAACATGAATAGTGATAAGTGCAAAGGAAACTTTGGATAGGGTGTGAGGTTTGATATTTGGTGTCTTTTCATAGTATTAATTCTTGTTTTTTCACCTTCATTTTTTATGTAGATAGAATTGAGAGATCATGACCTACATCACAAGGCCACTGGAAGAATAAATACTTAGGCTACTGGAAGAATGAATACTTAGATTGGAAAAATGAATACTTAGGTCACTGGAAGAATGAATACTTAGATTGGAAGAATGAATACTTAGAAAGTTTGACATACAACTTATGGTTTCTAAGACACTACACAACTAATTTTAAATGTTCATCATGTTCTTTTAGTGTTCATGAGAATATAAGAATAACATATAAAAACACTTATACAAACTTAACCAATCATTTTTAGAATGTTTCATTTATTAAACTCATAAATATTGTTGAGGTGTTGTTCAACCCAAAAGGTACCACCACAAATTCATAATGTCCACAAGATGATCTTTGGAAGGTTAAAGTTCAAATTTTGTATAGATAGCCATATCATTGGAATGAAGGTTTTTTCATTTTTCTTTCATCCTTATTGTATGAAATTTGATATGTTGTATGAAATTTGATGTGGGTTATTTATGTTGATGTAATATTGATCTATGAATCCAATTTTAAATTGTGAATGAGGTATCCAAGCGCCAAATGCACCTATGGTGAAACACATGGAAAAATCATTAATTTGACTTGAAACTCATATGCCAGACTTCTAATAGTTGAGAATGTATATAACATGTTTCGATGAAGATGAAAATCATTCCTATGCTTCTGGCATTGACCATTTCCTTGATTTCATCATTGAACGTGTCATTATTTCCACACTTGATGTTGCATTTTTAGCACCGATACAGTGAGTCATGTGATGCAACCATGTAAGTTGCATGATTATGATATTTTGTTGTTAGACATAGCTCGACATCATTGCCATATTATTCCCTAATTTCCCATTCATCACCACTTCATGTCATTCTTATGGGTGCATGCCACTTTCCCACTCGTTAGGCAAATACTTGGCTCATGTATACCACCCTGCATCTTTCATTGTATGTCTATGTTCTTATTTTTATTTAGTGTAACCTATGAAAACAAAGTATGAACACCTAGACGTAAAATAGGAAGGCACATCAAATCTTAAAAACACATAAGCCATAACTCAATTATAAATCATAAATTATCCAAGACATCTTCGTGCATAAGCAAAGTTAGTTAACCTCAATGCAAATGAGATGAAATCATGGTGAAATAAGTTATGCATAATTATGATCATCAATGATTAATAAAGCATGTAGCTAATGCAATCAATCAAGCTCGAGGCATGGTGCAAAATGTAAGTATAAATTCAATTCCAAATTCGTTAGTATGCTCAACCTTCTCGTACAACTTAAAGACATCTACCAAGGTAAGATAAGTTAAGGATAGTACTTTCAAATTCCGATGAAACATAGCATGAAAATCTTGTTAAAATAGAGGTCCCCAAGTTTTTTTTATCTTGGGGCTATTTGATGCCTCAACAAGTTCACATCCAAAAAAATTCACTTATAGAGAATTTAATCAACACATGATTCACCCCTCCAAGTGTTAATAAATTCATAATAGAGGTTCCACGCTATATCAAACAAGTTATCCAAATTATTAGGGACACATGGCAAAGGGTATGCATGCCTACCCAAGTTTTACAATGACATGCCCTTTAGATATTGCATACATAGATTCAAGTACATATGAGTTACATACTCCATCTCTTGGAAACATTGGGTATAATATTTTATAATATATCATAGGTACTATTACAATACTTCTTCCAAGTATCAACTCTAGGTAAGATACGAGCTCAAAAATCTTTAAGGACCAATACAGCGGATATACACATTTGATTCTAGACTTACCACAAATACTAGGTGTAATTCACATTTCCATAGAGTTGTTGTCTTTATTAAACACAACACATGAACGTTATCTTGTTTTTCCATCACTAATAGATCGCCACTATAACCATATAAACTATCACCAACATCCTTTGGACCAACTCCAAAAACTCTATGCTACATCTAGAACATCATTGTCTTTCTTTGTTGCAATCTCATAATTTTACCCCAAAATTAATTATGTCATTAACACTTGGCTTCTCCAATTAGAACAATGCAACTTGACTACATATTTAACTACCATGATAACCAACCAATAGTTATTCATCCAAACAACTCGCATTCGTCTCTCAACCAAGGTGTCYTGCTTCTCCATTAAGGCTCAGTTATAGTATTGTCATCTTGAGCAACATATTTGTTGGGAGCCAATTGTACCTTTGGGTTGAACATTAGTATAACACAAATTCAATAGGAACTTGTTTTACTCCAAGGCCTAACATCAACTTGAYGATAAACATTGAACAACTATGCATCTTGTGGACATATTTCTATCAACCAAAACAGCTAGGTGCCCAATCATGGTGATTGTCAATTATCATGGAAAATAGTCTAGATACAAAATGTATCCATCTCAATCCTACACTCTATGAACAAACCAATTTGAGCACTTATGGTGCCATTGTCATCAAACAACGTCTCATCAAGAAACAATTAGGAGAAACAACATATGTAGCTATATTTTTCTTTCAGCTACAACACACCTTATCAAGTAGATTCAAGAATGAATTTTACATTACAAAGAGTTGCCATGCAGGGCTACGATTTGTGCATGAACTTATGGTTCAAACATAAATGGTGTTGCACCAACTTGCTATGTAGAGGTGAAACTGGGAATAGATACATGCATGGGAGGTTGGGGAAGACTATATAAAACATTTTTTTTTCTATGATTTGCTCATGGGTATATAAGAATGGAGTGAGAATAGTCCTAGCATTTGACATTTTGTTTTGGATAATGTATATAGCACATGCATTTCAAGACTTCCTAATAATAATAATCTATTTTTATTTTTAAGATCGCACCCAAGCCAAACACCAAATTGGTGTATGGGACCCCCTTGTTTGTGTGATAAGGGACTCCCTTGACAAATGGATTTGACTGCTAAAGTCTACTAAAGTATACATACCCTAACCCTCACCATGCAAATAAATGAGAGAGTAAACATGATTTCCACACACGAAAACTTTGTTTAATAATCTATTCAACAATGTAATAATACACATATAAATACACTAAGATTTGTCTAAAGATAAACATACTATCTAAACCAATTAATTTGGAGATAATCTCTAGCATCCAACAATATCTAACCACTTTTTAATCTTATAAATCACCTAAAAGCAAATTCTACATTATTGAAAATACATTAACAAATCAACCTTTTATTCTAAATACACATTCTTCCTGCTTCAATAATTCCAACATGGAATAAATAGACTAGACAACTAGATATTTTGTGAGAGTATATGTGGCCGAAAGGAAAAAACATTCCTTTCATTAAAACTGTTCTACATCGCTATTCTTTCTTCTTCAATAATTCCAACATTCCTTTCATTACTACTATTCTACACAGCTATTCTTCCTCCAATAATTCCAACAGAGACAATCACTATATAATTAAATAAATAGACTAGACAACTAGATATTTTGTCATAGTATATTTGGCCGACAGTGAAAAACATTGCTTTCATTACTACTGGTCTACACCGTTGTCTATGCTGTTGTTGGTGAACGCATATTCCATCCAGCTCTAAAATCAGGAATGCCTCTGTATGGTCTGAAGATTTATTATTGGACTTTGACAGAGCGAATTAGCATCGCGTGGTCTGAAGATATATTATTGGACTTTGAAGATATATGGTCTGTAATTTTCCACACCAGACAGAGAATTGTTCATATTCACGTTACGACAGTTTACTAACGCTTCTGCAAACAGATTCAGTTTCAGTAAGATTTGGTGTGTTTCTTATTTCAAAGTTTCTAAAAGTTTGAACTAGTTTGATTAATTAATAATAATAATGCTTAATTTAAGATTACAGTTGAGCTAAACAAATGACATATGAAAATGTTTTGGTAGAGGATTTTACTTAGAATTATTAGACTATTTAATTTATATAGATATACATATCTTATGTATAACCTTTTAAATTTATATAGATGTACATATCCTACCTATAACTTTTTAAAGTAGTATAGATCTATTTTAACTCTGATCTATAGTGCTCATAGAGGAATCGAGTCTCTCTAGATGAAAACAATTTTTAGATGGAAAAAAAACTGATTTAATAATCAAATCCTTTGAAATGCAAATACATCTCCTTCATACTAAGTAGTACATCACTGAAATGTTTTAACCAATATCCACCTTAACTCCATATCTATGGATCAAATTCCTTGAGGTTGCAAACATTTGCTCACATTTTTTTAATTTTAAAAAAGTTTTCACCACTAGAGAGTTGATCCCTCTTGGAGCATGAGAGAGAGAGAGAGAGAGAGAGAAACTAAGAAGGATTTCTACTATGTGGTAAATTTGAACGAACAAGGGTTTCTACTCTTTGGTAAATCTGAAATATTTAACTCCATATCTATGGATCAAATCCCTTGAGGTTGCAAACATTTGCTCACATTTTTTTAATTTTAAAAAAGTTTTCACCACTAGAGAGTTGATCCCTCTTGGAGCATGAGAGAGAGAGAGAGAGAGAGAGAGAGAGAGATAAACTAAGAAGGATTTCTACTATGTGGTAAATTTGAACGAACAAGGGTTTCTACTCTTTGGTAAATCTGAAATATTATCTCTTATACGGGGTCGTGAATGTGAAGGGTTTCTACTATGAGGTGAATTTGAAGGGTGAAGAGTTTCTACCCTACCATAAATTTGAATTATTAGCACTTATACTTTACGGTGAATGTGAAGGGTTTCTACTCTACGGTGAATTTGAACAAAGAATTGTATACTCATAGTTGTTATGTCCCTACAATGTGCCTTGCCATTGTGCACCTCTTGAGGGCATGTGTCGTTTCTCACTTGGTTGTGTTAGCGTCAGAAGTCACCCCTGGATTGCTTGCAGGAGCAGAGCCCAACGCCCATCAGTTTTATGTCACGATTTGTTTAATGGGGTGATCAAATGGATAAAGACTCAAGAAGATATAGCTTTAACTCAGGAGACCGGGCCTGGTATGTAGACGGCAAGGGAGGTCTTGATCCAACTTCTGTCAGTAAATGGATTTGGGGGTGGTAGATGGAAGACTTGTGAGGAGGGTGAGCAAGACTACCTCGGGCGACAAGCCTTCGGAAGCTTTAGGCTGAAAAACTCAGAAGCCAAGATCCTCTTGGTCTAGAGCCTCAAGGAGTTGAAGGGTGACTCGACTGAATCCTCCAATTCCAAGTCGTTCAGCGCTAAGAAAATCACAAGAACCAATTCGAAACAACGCAACTGTTACAGTGATCCAACCTACATCATCCTATAACAACTACAACTCGACTGGATCCTCCAATTCCGAGTTGTTCTAACACAGTAAACAAAGAGATGGAAAAGAGGCTGACATCCATAAAGTAAGAAGTCTCAAATGCCTTATACATTAACCAACGCAACCAGCGCTTCATCAAAACTTTACAATCGGGAGCCTAGCTCAACCATCGATCCTTACAAAAATGGCAAAAACGCCTACATATACTCAAAACAAAACACAACAGTGAAAACGAGACACTGCAATTAAAACATTGCGTCTACATGTCTTCCGACAGTCTACGCATGCAGACTCTGGACGATCGTGCACCTATGACAGATGCCATCAGATTTCAGACTGTCCTTCTATAGGTGAGTCGACGTCAATTAGTCCTTTGCCGGACCTTCCTCTTTATGACGGAGATGACGCTCAACCACCAGCAACAACCGCCATAACTGCATTCTTGGGACTAGGGATGTCCTCGGTCAACTCTACCTTCTGGGACGTGGAGGTCTCCTAATGGTGCCACCTGGATCATCCGAACGGTCTTTCTTTGGATGCTACTTCGCTGGACTGCTGTGAGGGATCCCTATGGCAAATGTGGACAAGGGTGTGATGGGGGTTAAAGGCGTGAACACTGTGGAGGTGATGGAGGAGAAATGGGAGCTGTGACATCAGCTGAGGAATGCCACGCAGTCTGAATAAGACAGAGGAGGAAGGAGCATGGAGTGTGGGAGTACAGAAGGAGGTGACTGGGAATGAGAGGGACACATGGTAGGAGACGAGAGGACGACAAGTTGGGGAGGTGCCATGTGGATGGAGAGAGGGAAGTTGGATAGATGACAGGGGAAAAGGGAGGTGGTAAGTGGAAAACAGGTGGCAACGGGGAGGACGATACCAAAGGTGA
>JASDQU010010730.1:74878-115643 GCA_032191745.1 Picea mariana
GATTTAGGCGCCCCGATCCTGGCCGTTAGAGAGTTGCGCACTCAATTTCGGACCCCCCCCCCTCCGCTTAAAGGTAGAATGGCGAGGGGCCTCCGGAATTCGCTCCTAACCATAGATCTGAGTGTGTAGATCTTGGCCGCCCAGATCCATGGCCCCTTTAAGTCCAATGCGCCCGAGTTTCATCGATGGATGGACGGCTAAGATGACTTCGGCGCTTTCGCTAGGAAAATCCCGAAAGGCCCCACCTGTGCCTCAAATCTGTCGCGTGTCCTTCAAATGAACGACCAAGATGGCTTTGTCATTAAAAGGGGGCTACCTCCATTCCTGAGCTTGATTAACGTGACCTGGCGTTAGGACCATGGGCTCGGCTTTGAAGGGCGCTTATCGGCATTTCGGGGTTCGGGGTTTCGAGATGTAAAATGACAAGGAGCTCTTACCCCTCGAATCCCCGAATGCTGACATGACATGATCGCGCACCACGTGTCCTTTTGGATGGACGACCGAGATCCTTTATGAATGTATATAGACGCTACCTATCGCGCTAATCCCGGCGCAACTCCACTAACCGTGATTTCCCGTCGACTGTCGATCTTCTCCTATGGATGAATCTAGGCTGTTGACAACATAATTTTGCCCGCTTACTTGATTTTTAGCCTGAAACGGGGCTTTACGTGCTACGCTTGGGCGTTCTTCATGCAACCTATAGACCTGGATGCTCTCGAGCCCAAGACAAGAATTGTCACTAACATTAGGCTCCATGGGGGATAGAGTCATCCCTGTGATGCTCTAAGAACTCATTATGCAGCTTCAGTGCCTTGTTGTTGGGCTATGGAGTCAGGCTCAAAACATCCTGCTGCTGAAAATACAAGCCGAAAAATAAAAGCAACAAAATAAAGATACATGCTCAAAGGAGCTTATTTATATACAATCCTAAACTAATAAAACACTTTACATGGGGCTAGGTGAAAGTAGACTTCCACCATAGCCAATCAAGTAACTTCCTGAAGGGAAGCTCTTTCTTTCTGTCGATGATCACCAGCAGATGGTGTAACCGTGATAGCAGAACGACTACACTCTTCAACTTCTCCTCACTGGCTGAAGTTGATATGTAATAGGGCGGCTCCAAGGCATAAAGGACATGCCACTACATGTACTCCCTGACAGGATCATAGAAAGAGTGGTAAACCCTGTGAAAAGGGGAGCAGCAGGCCTGCTCTGCTCCACAGCTACTCCTACAGGGCTGAACTTCATGAGTCTGCATAGGTGAATGGGTGGGCTCCGGGCAGGAAGTCACCTGTTCCACTGGTTCTTTCTGCTCCTCTTCTTGGCTCTCCCCCATGTCTGATTCATATTCATCATAAATAGGGACCATGGGGTGGTTTTTCTTGGTGACTGGCTCTTCAGTATCTTTATAGTGATCAAATATAGGATAAGCTTGCTGCTCATCATCACTATAATATACATCAAAAAGGGGTTGTCCTTTATTGATATGATCCTTCTCTAGAACAGTGATCCCGTAAAGAATTTCCATTTTAGGGATAGTAGGACCTGCTGGTTCTAGCTTCTCGTACATAATCTTTTTCTCTTTAATCCCAGGTAAAAATATATCGTGAGAAACCCCCTAGAGGAAAAGAGAAGAATCCTCTTCCACAACTAACCCCTCTTTTAAAAAGAGAGGGTCTTCGTCATCATGAGCAGAGCTGCTAGGAACATCTGCCTCAACCCGATATCCAGGTGAGTCATCTACCATGGACCACATTTGCTCTATAAACTCACAATTTCCACAAGAGGCATGTTGATCGTTATGAACATCTAAAAGAATAGAGGCATCTGATATGATGTCAGATGCTTCCGTTCTAGGGCTAACACATTTAATATCATTCAACACCTCTATATTTTCCTGGCAAATGCTTTCCTCCACAGTAAAAGCTTCATCATGGACATGGTCTTCAAGGCCAGCAGAGGCTTCATGAAGCGAAGAAAACGCCTCACAACAGTTTTCATACAAACAATCATCTGGAAAATAATCTTTACAAAATGAATTGAAAGATGTATGAAAACATGTTAAAGAGTGGATGCTCGCAACGGGAAGAGATCGACACCACTCAAGAGCATCTCCCTTAAATGAATACCCGAAGAGCTTAATCCGGACATCCTCATGCATGATATTAAGTCGATGAATAACCTCATGAAATTCCAGTAAATGCTCAGCTGGTACCTCCGAAATTGTTGCATGAAATTTAGGGAGGAAATTTTCCCATTGGTCTCTATCAGGAAGTGCATTAGGAAAACCAACTATCTGAGAAAAGTCACAGAAAGCAAACCTTTGAGCTAAGATTTTCTCCATATCGAACCAGTGGAGTCGCTATTTGATCCTTGAATCATGGAGTCGCTAGGTGAAAGATTTACAGCTTTGAAAGTTCCTGGTCCTTGTTCACCATCAAAGGCCAGATCTTAACGTTGTTTGTTACCCCAGGAAACTTCTCAGGCTGAGAAAGCAACTACTGAAACCTTCTCGAGAAAGCTCCTCTGGGTCAGCTTTCAGGTGTGCCAACAGTAGCCACAGCTGAAACAGTGAAGTGGAAACAATGGAGTCTCCATAGTGGAGTCACCAGGTGCATAGTAGCAATCTTGATAATTCTGATATCTGATGCACCTTCAAAATCAGTTAATCGTTGTCGTTCAATCCCAGGGAAAATCTTCAACTTCATCCTCGGCAATGGCGCTAGAAATGTTAGCATCAGAAGTCACCCCTGGATTTCTTGCAGGAGCAGAGCCCAACGCCCATCAGTTTTATGTCACGATTTGTTTAATGGAGTGATCAAATGGATAAAGACTCAAGAAGATATAGCTTTAACTCAGGAGACCGGGCCTGGTATGTAGACGCCAAGGGAGGTCTTGATCCAACTTCTGTCAGTAAATGGATTAGGGGGTGGTAGATGGAAGACTTGTGAGGAGTGTGAGCAAGACTGCCTCAGGCGACGGGCCTTCGGAAGCTTGAGGATGAAAAACTCAGAAGCCAAGATCCTCTTGGTCCAGAGCCTCAAGGAGCTGAAGGGTGACTCGATTGGATCCTCCAATTCCAAGTCGTTCAGCACTAAGAAAATCACAAGAACCGATTAGAAACAACGCAACTGTTACAGTGATCCAACCTACATCATCCTATAACAGCTACAACTCGACTGGATCCTCCAATTCTGAGTTGTTCTAACACAGTAAACAAAGAGATGGAAAAGAGGCTGACATCCATAAAGTAATAAGTCTCCAATGCCTTATACATTAACGAGCGCAACCAATGCTTCATCAAAACTTTACAATCGGGAGCCTAGCTCAACCATCGATCCTTACAAAAATGGAGAAAACGCCTACATATACTCAAAACAAAACACAGCAGTGAAAACAAGACAATACAATTAAAACATTGCATCTGCATGTCTTCTGACAGTCTGCGCATGCAGACTCTGGACGATCACGCGCCTATGACAGATGCCATCAGATTTTAGACTGTCCTTCTATAGGTGAGTCGACGTCAATTAGTCCTTTGCCAAACCTTCCTATTTATGGTGGAGATGACGCTCAACCACCAGTAACAACCGCCATAACTGCATTCTTGGGACTAGGGATGTCCTCGGTCAACTCTACCTTCTGGGACGTGGAGGTCTCCTAATGGTGCCACCTAGATCAGTCGAACAGTCTTTCTTTGGACGCTACTTCATTGTATTGCCTCGAGGGATCCCTATGGAGGATGTGGACGAGGGTGTGATGGGGGTTAAAGGCATGAACACTGTGGAGGTGATGGAGGAGAAATGGGAGCTGTGACATCAGCTGAGGAATGTCACGTGGTCTGAATAAGATAGAGGAGGAAGGAGCATGGAGTGTGGGAGTACAGAAGGAGGTGACTGGGAATGAGAGGGACACATGGCAGGAGATGAGAGTATGACGAGTTGGGGAGGTGCCATGTGGATGGAGAGAGGGAAGTTGGATAGATGACAGGGGAAAAGGGAGGCGGTAAGTGGAAAATAGGTGGCAACGAGGAGGACGATACCAAAGGTGACACGTCAGGCAAGGGGCCCCATAATAATAACACATCAATTCCAGACCCCCCCCCCGATTAAAGGTAGAAAGGCAAGGGGGGTCCGGAATGAAGCCTCAGCCATTGATTTAGGCACCCCAATCCTGGCCGTTAGAGAGCTGCGCGCTCAATTCCAGACCCCCCCCCCTTCCGCTTAAAGGTAGAATGGTGGGGGGCCTCCGAAATTCGCTCCTAACCGTAGATCTGAGCACGTAGATCCTAGCCACCCAGATCCATGCCCCTTTTAAGTCCAATGCACCCAAGTTTCATCGATGGATGGACGGCTAAGATGACTTCGGCACTTTCGCTAGGAAAATCCCGAAAGGCCCCACCTGTGGCTCAGATCTGCGCTGCGTGTCCTTCAGATGAATGACCGAGATGGCTTTGTCATTAAAAGGGGGATACCTCCATTACCGGACTCGCTTAACGTGACCTGGCGCTAGGACCGTGGGCTCAGCTTTGAAAGGCGTTTATCGACATTTCGGGTTTCGGGGTTTCAAGATGTAAAATGACAAGGAGCTCTTACCCCTCGAATCCCCAAATGCCAACATGACATGATCGCGCACCACGTGTCCTTTTGGATGGACGGTCGAGATCCTTTATGAATGTATATAGACGCTACCTATCGCGCTAATCCCGTCGCAACTCCGCTAACCGTGATTTCCTGCTGACCGTCGATCTGCTCCTATGGATGAATCTGGGCCGTTGACAACATAATTTCGCCCGCTCACTTGATTTTTAGCCTGAAACAGGGCTTTACATGCTACGCTTGGGCATTCTTCATGAAACCTGTAGACCTAGATGCTCTCGATCCCAAGACAAGAATTGTCGCTAACAGGTTGCACTACACCTCTTCACCTAAAGAATACCCATACTTCGTTCTAGGTTACCCACGAGTCACATGCCTACTCTAGTGCAACTCTTGTATACTTAGACATTTGTTAACAACTTTAACACTTGGTCATTTTTAAGCATGCATCCATGAACATGAGAACATTTGTGAAACAGGAAAGACAAACATAGATGTAGTGCAGGCAGCACAAACCGAGCCTAACAATAGGCTAGAAGTATTTTTTATTGCAAAACAGTTACAATATGAGCATTATCGGTTCGGTTTACAACTTCAGTAGAGTCAAACAACTCACATCACCTCACTAAGACACTCATAAATAGATTTGTCACAACAAGACTATTTTTTGCAACCATCTCCACAACCTCATGCGGTGCGCCTTAGATGTGCCCACAACCATAAACTTGTTGTCTCTTTGTTTCCGCAAACTTCACATATTTCGGTTCTACCTCACACATGCCTCCAACAAACCTGTGTTTCCAAAATTCACCAAAATCATCCTAAAAGAAGCTCACCCACCTCTACCCATTGATTCCTCCTCAAAGAAGCACAAGTCCTCCCATATAGAGTGACTTGGCTCCTTGAGGGAGCTCTCCCTCTTCGTCTGCCTTAGAACCGCATAAATCTTCTTACTCTCCTTATCTTCAAATATGTATTCTTTGGTTGTGCGCACTTGTTCTCTTATAAAGACTCCAAAGGTCACCATGGAGAATCATCGCGTCCTTTGGGGGTGATGCACCCCTTCGCAAACCCATGTGTCCAAACGAATCGCCGCGCCCCTTCGTGGACCTGGTCACCCAAACTAACCCATGCACTTGTCAACTGTAGTGCCCCTTGGGACCAACACACCCAACCTTGGTGTGCCCCTCATGTCGGTGTGCCCCAATCTCTTGGTCGCTTAATACTTGGGCAGCCCCCTTGGCGCATTCACATGCCCAAGGTATCCACTTTCCCAAATTGGGAGCTAGAGCAACCCCAAGTTCCATTTCCTTGACGATTTGGGTGAGGGTCTTCGTGCCCATCTAGTCGAAGACCTCACATCCTCCACCATCCCAACTCATTTTCATTTCGGGAAACATTGACAAAATACGTGATCTCCAAGTCTCCACCCAAACTCATGCCTCCACTACAACTAAGTCTGTGGGAAACCCCAAGCTTCGTTCCAACCAAAAACCCCAAATTATGCCAAAGTGGAAACCCCAAGTTTCTCTATGAAGTGGAAACCTCAAGTTTCCACAAATCAACTAAATTGTATTGTGCCCAACTCCACATGATATGATGTCTAATTCAATGTGGTCACTTCACCCAACTCCAAGGAGGAAAGACACCCAACTATATTTGACTTTCTCACTGCAATGTTGTTTCCTTATTGTTGTTCGGTTCCGCTGATATTGTCGTTGCCTACTACAACTGGCTGTTTCCCACTTCACTTCAAAAATTTTCCTAAGTGTTGAATTCAAGTGACCTTGTTGCTACACCCACACTTCAACAAATTATTCCATGTCTCCCCACATTGTGTGTCTCAATTCATGTACTAGTCAAGTGATCAATCCAACTATCACATCCAAGTCTTGAGATGTGCCTCCCCATTCTTGAACTTAGTCTTTTTTGTCGCATCTCTGTCACTATGTCCAACTCAATGACTAAGGGAGGTTTCCATCTTTTCCTCACTACTACTACCATCATCTGATCTTCGTCAAGGAGATCACCGCATTATCTAAGTGTTTCACTTCGAACCTACTGACACATATGTACTCTTGACCCCCTTTTCATTTTGTTGTTCTTGCCCAAGCCATGAACTAGTTGAATGGCTAGTTCAACCATCACACTCCTTGATACTGCACACCCTCATGCACAAACTGGTCACTTCATTTTGCAATTTGGTCCATCTGCACAACCCTCAAACCAAGGCAAGGTCGTCACTCACCTTTTTGAACTATGAATTCACCCTGAAACAAAGTCTTCTAGAGCAACTTGAATACATTGTCCTCCTCATTGCACAATTAGCCAATTTGTTGCAAACATTGATCCAGAATGGATCCTGGAGCCAAGATGGGGCTCAGAAAGGCCTAAACATCAAAGTGTTCAGAATCTCTTCAAAACATACATGTGTGTAGGCCTCTACGTTACAAACCCAACGTAGCTTGAATGGGCTCAAACGGACGTCGTATGACCAAGATATCGCGATCTGTTCGTTTTGCCAAACAGACAAAAAAATGTTGATTGTACAGTCCGTACAGTGATGATGTGGCAACTGAATGTACAAGACATGCATTCGTACATCTTATGTGGCAGGGTGCATTGGCAGTGACGTGGATAGGTATAGGTGGATGAATCAGAGTGTGACATGTGTCACCACTGTAAGGGTGACATGTGGCACGGGTTGACGTGGCAAGGCCGTACAACCATATGACACATGGCATGGAATGACATGGCAAGGCTGTACAACCATATGACATGTGGCAAGAGCTGATGTGGCAAGGCCGTACAACCATATGACATGTGGCAGACATGGAAGGTACAGTGGCATGTGACTGGGCTGACACCTGGTAAGACAGGTGGACGAATAGGCGATTGACACGTGGCAAGTATTCGACGAATAGCATGGTGCCACACGGCCCAGTCCTGGGCTACCACGTGGCACCCATCCATTGGCTAGCAGTGTTTGGAAAAATATATTTGGGTCTGTGGGATTCGAACCTGTGACCCAGTTGGCCCAGTGGGAAAAATATATTTGGCTGGGCTAGCCAGTTGGCCCGTGTTGGTCCTTGATTACTAAGGGCTAAACTTTATATTTAAGTTGAAACGATTGTAATATGGGTAGAATTAAGGGTTGGGGCCTAGCCCCAACCTCGACGAAAATTGTATACACGCAACCACTCCCATATGACCCATTTCTAAACACTTGGCGTGGGGTTGATGTTTGGAGCTAGCCCCTGATTCCTTGATACAAAATAAGACTTGGGTGTTAGTTCATGGCGTGGGGGTTATCGGGTTAGCCTCGATCGGTCGGGCTAGCCTTCCGACCAACGGGCATAACCACAGGCTAGAATACAGAGGCTAAAACCATAGAGGGTGCGTGGAGCTTGTAGACTGTGGCCATATGGCCTTTCACATATAACCAGGAGCCGAGATAGTAGGGAGCCAGCGTGAAACACTCAATGCTTGGCCACATGGAGTGTGCCCAAGTGACCAGGAGTGCAGAAAAAGGGGTTGCGCCCTGTTTTGAGCTCAAAAGCGGGTTTTAACTTTGTATTATGATTTTTTAATGGATTTTAAGCCTGTTTGAGGGGATTTAATCCATTGTTGGGAGATCTTGGGCCCTTTTTTAAGCCAGATCTTGGGGGAAAGTTGGGAGTTTCTTTCCAACTTCAATCCTATATAAACCAGAGGCTCTTGAAGCCATGGAAGGGTATTTAGAAAGGAAAATGTTGTTGAATTGTTGAGACATAAGCCATTTTTATGCAGGGAATCTATTGAGGAGCATACATTTGCGGGTCATTTCTGGGAGCTTCATTCATCCGATTTCGGTGCCATCAATTTTGATGGGTTATTGAGATCTGGTAAAACACGACCAACTCATTGTTTTAATCCATTGGTTTATGATGTACATTTGAAGCTTCAAGCAAAAATAATAAATCATCATTGTTGTCCCTTAACTAGATTTTGTGGAAGCGTTGGTCATGTTTGATCAATTTTGGGACTTCGATAGGCTGGTCGAAGACGGAGCGCTAGGTGAAGTGGATATTGTGGGATATCACCCCCTTTTGTGGGATTTTTGGGTTTGGGGTTTATGTAACAGGTATGGGATGTCAACCCATGGATCTTACCCATGCTTAGGCCCCTTTTGTAATGTATAAATAGATATCTAGGCGATGTAAGAAATACAATAGAGACACTAGATATAAGAGGTATGCGTTGCTAAGTGTTGTATTGTGCTAAGTGCAAGTGATGTAAGCGGTTGGATCTATGTGATTGAGTTAGCTCTGTGCATATTGTGTATTGAGAACTTGCAGGGCTAAGTGCAAGTGATTGTAAGAAAGGTTATGTGTTGTGCCAAGCTTGGGGAAGGAGGATCTGGCGAGGTGCGCGCAAATCTCCTGTCCTATGCAGAGTTGGTTTTGAGGCTCTGTGCATGTAAGGATATTGACATAACATAATAAAGAAGACGAAGAGTTGGTGGACGTAGCCCCACGCTGGGGGTGAACCACGTATATCGTGTGTTATGATTGCTTTTGTGTGATTGATATGATTTATGCTTAGTGTTGTCATCTTTATGTATGTTAGATGCATCTGAAATAGTAGCTTAGTTCTTAGTAATGTGAATGAATCCTAGATATTCTCTATTTCTATGTGCTAAGTGCTTGGATGTGTTAGATTTTGTTGAATACTGTGTTGTTCTGTAATTGGGGTTTTACCTCCGATGTGAATAAGGGTTAAATGCTAATGAATGTTAACTGCTAAGTGCTATGTTAAGTACTGTGATCACATATATGTGTCCCGGCTAGGTTCTAGAAAATTGATTTCTGCAACCCCCCTGCCTCTACCTCGTGTTAGACTTCATCTGCTTCGCAGGTGTTGTTGAAAGGGTCGGTAGTTAGGGTTTTGTTGGTGTGTTGTTGAAGCATTGAACCCTAGGTCTTCCCCTATGCCAACAAATGGTTCCATTGTTGAGACCTGAAACTGGGATTATTGGGAACTGAAGAAAAGAGAAAGCTCTGTGTGTATATCTATTGCCCTAGTGTGTAATATTCTACTTGACTTGTGAAGCTTTGTGCTAAGAAGATAAGTATGATCTGAAGAAAAGAGGTAAGATCTTAAATCTTTGTGCTCTGATAAAGGTAAGATAAGTGGAATTTTTTTCTTCGAAAGAATGGATCTAGGTATGTTTGATAGATTTGGTCCTGGTCTGAAAACTAGGGCACAACTAGAAGAAAGAAGATGTGATATGAATAGATCTGATAAAAATAGTGAAAGATATGTTATCCCTATGCATATAAAGAATTTTTGGACTAACAAGGGGATGCAGGATCCTAGAAATAATTTTTTGCAGGTCCATCACTGTGATCCTAGTGCGCAGTACAGTAAAGGTTGGGGATCATTTAAGAGAAAGAGAGGATTGACATTATATGTTATAATTCCAGAAGACCGGGACATATTGCTAAGGAATGCCCTAGTAGAGGTCCTATTTTTCTTTCTTGTAAAGCTATTGGACATGAAGTTTTGGATTTCCCTAAGATGATTGCTAAAGTTGAAAAGATGAATATGAGACAAGAAAACCCTGAGGAAGGCCAAGAAACTAAGAATATGCTAGATCACCAGAGAGAATCAGAGACTATATTATTGCAGATGAAAGAAACATTGAATGGTCATAGAGATATCAGTTTATTAGAGATCCTAAAAGAGAAAGAGTGCATAGAAACAAGAATATGAGACTTCGACATAGACCATGTATTGGATGCAAAAACACAGGTGAATATCATGACAGAAAGTACTTGGGAAATCTTAGGAAAGTCTGCTATGGTTCCTTCACTGGGAGGAATAGGATTGTTTAAAGGATAGTTGATAACCCTATGTGGAAGACTTACCCATGTACCTATGATTGCTCATGGAGCATCGACATAAGAAGAATTTGAGGTCATTAAGATTGTTGAGAACAACGCTCTTTTTGCTCTTTTTCTAGGGAAGACTTGGATCGAGAGAGATCATATCCGAAGGAGAGAAGAACAGGAAGCTATAGAACAGAAAAAGAAAGAATTAAGGGATTTCATGGCTAAGAGAATAGTGTGCTTAATAAAAGAACAAGAGGACACATTGAAGCAACTGAGGGCCAGAGACCTAGCTATCGGAGTTGAAAGAATGAAAGAAGACTTAGAAAACTTATCCATGCAGGAGAGTAGAGCACCTACTCCAGAAGCAGTAAGAGGAGTATTATCCTCAAACCTTGTGAAAGATCCTCAACAGTGCGAAGTTACTATGCTAAGAAAAAATAAGATCAATAATGGAAAGAAGAATCCAAAGATGCAGATCACAGGAAATAAAGCTAGAAAGCTCAGTAAGAAGAAAGAAAAGCTAGAAAAATTGCAAGAGGTTCCAGAGAGGACTTCACATAAGGGAGGCTTGCATAACTTGAACCTCGTTGGAATAACAGAACAATGAAGATTGGCACTTCGCCACGGCAAAGAAATATGACCGTTAGAGGTGTCCTGACCGTTAGAACGACGCTCTAGAATGGATAGAAACCCAGTTATTGCCAAAACGTTCGCCATTGGACCATTGGGACCATGCCATAACAGATGGAATTGCAGTGATTGAGGTGTTCCTACCCATTGGAAGAATCCATTATGATGTTATCTATTTAACCCATCGAATGCCTTACAGAAGCAGTCACCAGAGCACTTCGCTCTGTGATTGGAATAACACATATGGATGAAGAAACATCTAAGATCCAGGTGGAGAAGCTCGCTGAAGCCATTCAATAGCTCCAAGCACGAATAGCAGAATTGGAACTGCAAGCCCTACCAAGCAATCCGCAGGAAGTGCGGGACTAGAGGGAAGAAATTGCCCAGAACAGTTGAGAGAATCAAGGCATATGCCTTGGAATGCAAGCTACTTAGCAGTCGAAGTGCACAGACCTATGAGCATCTTACAGAGGACCACTAAGTACATTGGAGTCATAGCTCCAGGAGCCAAAGCAAAAAGCAACAACAGTACAAGCACAATTGAATTTACTATCACCAGTCAAGAGGATGAAAAGGTCGCAGGAATAGCACACGGTTTAGCAATAGGTCCATGCCATCCAGAGTAAAGTCATGGAAGTGACCCAGAGGCTCTAGACAGTACAAGATGAAGCTTTCACACTTTTTGAGGAGATTGAAGGACAAGGTGCACAACTAGAACAAGTAGTCACCACAGTAGAACAACACTTGGAAGGACTGGTCACTGAGAAAGTTATTCAAGAGTTTGTCGAGCAGGAGGCTCTAGCGAAGTAGCAGGTCGAGGCAGCTTGAGCTAAGCTCGAGGCCTTCGAGGCAGAGCTACCCAGATCAAAGTGACTCGGGATGAGTCACATGTGAGTGTTGGGGGTCTGTTGGCCCTTGACCATGCTTTGTGGAAACGCTGGTCATGTTTGACCAATTTTGGGACTTCGACAAACTGGTCGAAGATGGAGCACCAGGCGAAGTGTAGATCGCGGGATCTTTCCCCCTTTTGCAGGATTTTTGGGTTAAGGGTTTATGTAACGGGTATGGGATGTCGGCCCATGGGTGTTACCCATGCTTAGGCCCCTTTTGTAATGTATAAATAAATATCCAGGCGATGTAAGAAAGAAAGTAGAGACACTAGATCTAAGAGGTATGTGATGCTAAGTGTTGTATTGTGCTAATTGCAAGTGATGTAAGCAGTTGGATCTGTATGATTGAGTTATCTCTGTGCATATTGTGTATTGAGAACTTGCAGGGCTAAGTGCAAGTGATTGTAAGAAAGGCTTTGTGTTGTACCAAGCTTGGGGAAGGAGGATCTGGTGAGGTGCATGCAGATCTCCTGTCCTATGCAGAGTTGGTTTTGAGGCTCTATTCATATAAGGAGATTGACAGAAGATAATAAAGAAGACGAAGAGTTGGTGGATGTAGCCCCATGCTGGGGGTCAACCACGTATATCATGTGTTATGATTGCTTTTGTGTGATTGATGTGATTTATGCTTAGTGTTGTCATATTTATGTATGTTAGATGCATTTGATATAGTAGCTTAATGCTTAGTAATGTGAATGAATGTTAGATCTTCTCTATTTCTATGTGCTAAGTGCTTGGATGTGTTAGATCTTGTTGAATACTGCGATGTTTTGTAATTGGGGTTTTACCTGCAATGTGAATAAGGGTTAAATGATAATGAATGTTAACTGCTAAGTGCTATGTTAAGTATAGTGATCACAGATCTGTGTCCCAGCTAGGTTGTAGACACTTGAGTCCTGCAACCCCCCCTACCTCTACCTCAAGTGAGACTTCATCTGCTCTGTAGGTGTTGCCGAAAGGGCTGGTAGTTAGGGTTTTGTTGGTGCATTGTTGAAGCGTTGAACCCTGGGTCTGCCCCGTGCCAACACTCACCCACTAAGACAAAGGCCTGAAGACGTAGGCGAGATTTCTGAACTCCATTATCACTTTGGTGTTTTATGGTTTGTTGTTCTTCATGCTTATGTTCAGATCTGTATATTATCTTATGGTTTCTATGTTTCCTCTTTCATTAGTTTCCTAAATGGAAATTTAACTCATGCAAAATAACTCAACCATTGTCATTTAAAATATATTTTTTGGATCAAGTGGTATCAGAGCTAGTTGATGGTTGGTATTTGAGTTTGCATGTTTACCAGGGAAAATCTCATCTCAGTTGAGAAAATGGCATCTACAGAGGGACTTTCTCAAGATGAGAAGGATATGCAAAAAGCTCTCTTTGCCATGTCTGAGATGGTGAAAGTATTGTATGAAGATTACTTGGAACGAAAGAGAATGGTTCAAGGGAAAAATTCAAAGAACAATAAAAGCGAAGAATAATTGAAGGAATTTCCTTCTACACCGAATTCAGAAAACATCTATGAGGTATGCAATGAAGGTCATTCATCAATTTCGCATTGTTCCCATCAATATGGTTCTTTTGGTGCATTTGAAAAACATACCAGAGGTATAGGTTTGAAATTTCTAACTAAGATGGGTTATGAAGGAAAGGGCCTTGGAAATAAAGGCCATGGTATCATTAATCCCATAGAGGTTGTGGAAAGACCTCTCTATTTAGGGTTGGGGTATGGTGAAGAAGAGATTGGAGCATTCTCCAAGATGGACTCCAAAACATCGGAAGCAAGTGATGCTTCAAGTGAATAGCCTAAGTCATTATGGGAATAGTTCATGAAAGGTGATGGTGTATCACTCCATGATGGTGATAGTGAATGCAAGTCATATCCAAAGAAAAGTAAAGATCAGCAAGAGAGGTATAATGGTCAAGATTTTTCCAGTTCTCTTTTTGATTAAAAAAAACATAATCATGTAATCCGAAACTTGTGGAATATGTATCCTTGTACTTTTTGTCATACCCAAGCATTCTGTGGCAAAGTGTTGGAAGAGACAATTTTTGAACAGGAATTTTATGTCAACCAGGAAGGAGACACGACATAAAGAATCAACTCCACAATAGAAGAAAGAGAAGGGAAAACAAGTCTGGATGCCAAAAAACCACTGCACTCATTGCAAAAGGGGTGGACATCAAAAGGATAAATGTTGGAAGCTTAATCCAGAGCTTCATCCAAATAAGGAAAAAATGATTACACATTTACTCATCAAGGAAGAGACATTACTAGCGAAGCAAGAGGAACACCATGAAGGAAAGAAATAGTCACTTGGTTTTTCCAGAAGTGGATGTCACATTTTCATTGTATTTTTCTTCCATTAATGTACAACATAGTGTTTTGTTTTTTTCCTTATGAGTATGTAATCAGTAAGGTCCATTTTGTAAAATTTTGGAGGACCAAAAGGTCTTTAGTGGGAGGTGTGATCCAGAATGGATCCTGGAGCCAAGATGGGGCTCAGAAAGGCCTAAAAATCAACGTGCTCATAATCTCTTCAAAATGGATGTGTGTGTAGGCCTCGACGTTACGAACCCAACTCAACTTGAATGGGCTCAAACAGATGTCATATGACCAAGATATCGTGATCTGTTCATTTTTCCAAACAGGCAAAAAAATGTTGACTGTACAGGCCATACGGCCGTACAAATGACATGGCATGGTGCGCTGGCGCTGATGTGGATAGGTACAGGTGGACTAATCAAAGTGTGACATATGTCACCACTATAAGGGTGACACATGGCACGAGCTGACGTGGCAGATCCGTACAGTTGTACAACACGTGGAAGGTACAGTGACATGCGACTGGGTTGACACCTAGGAAGACAGATGGATGAATAGGTGATTGACATGTGGCATGTATTCAATGAATAATGTGGTGCCACGTGGCTCCATCATGGGCTTCCACATGGCACCCATCCATTTTCTAGCAGTGTTTGGAAAAACTTGTTTGGGTCTACGAGATTCAAACCTGTGACCTCTCATCCAGGCTAGTGTTTTGGCAAGGTCGGGCTAGCCAGCCTGCCCGTGGTGGTCCTTGATTACTAAGGGATAAACTTTATATTTAACTTGAACCGATTTTAATATGGGAGGAATTAAGGGTTGGGGCCTAGCTCCAGCCCCGACGAAATATGTATACACGCGACCACTCCCTTATGACCCAATTATAAACACTTGGCGTGGGGTTGATGTTTGGAGCTAACCCTCAATTCTGTGATACAACATAAGACCCGGGTGTTAGTTCATGGCGCGGGGGTTATGGGGTTAGCCCCGGTCGGTTGGGCTAGCCCGCCGACCAAGAGGCATAACCACAGGCTGGAATACAGGGGCTAAAACCACATGGGGCATATGGAGCTTGTAGACTGCGACCATATGGCCTTTCATATATAACCGGGAGCCGAGATAGCAGGGACCCAGCACACAACACTCAATGCTTGGCCACATGGAGTGCGCCCAGGTGACCAGGAGCGCAAAAAAAGGGGTTGCACCATGTTTTGAGCCCAAAAGTGGGTTTTAAACTTTGTATTATGATTTTTTAATGGATTTTAAGCCTGTTTGAGGGGATTTAATCCATTTTGGGGGGATCTTGGGCCCTTTTGGAGGCTAGATCTTGGGGAGAAGTTGGGATTTTGTTTCCAACTTCAAGCCTATATAAACAAGAGGCTCTTGAAGCCATGGAAGGGGATTCAGAATAGAAAAATGATGTTGAATTGTTGAGGCATAAGCCATTTTTATGCAGGGAAGCTATTGAGGAGCATAGCTTTGCAGTCCATTTCTGGGAGCTTCATTCATCCAATTTCGGTGATGTCAGTTTTGATGGGTTCTTGAGATCTAGTAGAACACGACCAACTCATTGTTGTAATCCATTGGAACTTTTATAGTGTACATTTGAAGCTTCAAATAGAAATAAGAAAGCCTCACCCACTGATACAAAGTCCCGGAGACGTAGGCGAGATTGTCAAATTTCATTATCACTTTGGTGTTTTATGGTTTGTTGTTCTTCATGCTTATGTTCAAATCTGTATATTATATTATGGTTTATATCTTTCGTCTTTCATTCTTCCTCTTTCATTAGTTTCCTAAATGGTAATTTAACGCATGCAAAATAACTCAACCATTGTTGTTTAAAAGATCTTTTTCGGATCACACATCCCGCCTCCATTCTAAGTCTGTGAAGAGTCAAGGGAAACCATCATGCATTTTCATATCCAACCAACTCTTTCCTTGTGACTCAAACAACGATAATTCCACAAGTATGGCTTCCTTGGTCGAATTCTCCCCATCTTCATCTACGTCTTCGGATATAAAATGTCTCATCTGAACCAAGAACTGCACATTCAAACTACCTTTTCCCCACTACTTCATCACCTCGCTATGTTGTTGTGTCTACTTCACTATGCCTTGGAATGGTTAGGCTTGACCCTCAACCATACTACCCAAAGCAAGAGAAACACCCATGCTCAAGTACTCTCTTCATGTTGCAATATTATTTTCTGCACAATCCTCCAAATGAAAGCATGTCCTCAACTTGCCTCCTTCCATCAAGTCACCTTAATGCAAATAAACATCTACGATGAGTGTGGAAAACATGCCTACACTCCTCAAATGCCCCAACAAACCGTCCAAAGTGCTCCAGGTAAAATGTGTCACCTCAAATAACTTCCATGTCTTAGGCACATTCGCACCAATACTTATGCCAACCTCAACCAACGACGCCCTCTGGATCGTTGAGTCATCAATAAATCACCTACAAGTCACCAAGGTGTGCTCTGCCTCATCCAATGTCCCATACTAAAGGCGAGTGAATGCCACCCAAGCCACTTAGTCTTCATTCTTCCCATTCAAGTTGATTACCAACAATTCTTGGTCTCCTTTTTTGCAGAATCCATTCGTCTCTTAGAACAAAATTGCCTTGCCTCTATTGCAAGCATTCAAACTTTGGCACTATCATCATGACTTTCAAACCATCACATGACCCAATGAATTTGGCTAAGGCACCAAACACTAGGGTGCCTCATCCATCCTCTCAAACTCGGCACATATAGACTTCACTTCTCACTTCACCACAACAATCTATCCAACACACCTCATCAAAGAGTTAAGAAGCTTCCCCAAGCCACCTCTGTGGTTGCATCCAAATCTGCCTAAGTCCACCACAGGACTTGTCAAATCAGGTCGCCCCAATCTCTCTGCACATTCTCCCAACCAATGCTTCCCAAATTGCTACAAGAATTCTTTGAATATGCACCACTTGAGTCACCCTCAATTATGTCAGTTTTCACCACATAAAATGAATGCACTTGAACCACCAAGTCATTCATATTCCCTTCAAATAACTCACTGCAACACTTAGGAAATGAAAGAACTTGAAACAAATTGTACCTTTCCAATGGAATCATTCATTTAAACCATGGTTCAAGTATTTTTTCTTGGACCTCCACTTTCCCAAGAAATCGACTCTCTGCATGAACTCCCCTCAGTCACCGTATGCAACTTCACAAACCTACAATACCTTCACTGCAATACAAGGTTGATTCCATCCATCCACTTCAAAAATTCTTCTAATTCCAAACTTCACATGCAACCATATGAACTTGTCTCCAATGTCTTGGAATCTCCACACCCTTACTACTTCTGCTTCAAGGCACCATGCATCCACTGCCTGACTGTCAATTCATACTTCTACTAATTGATTGTTGTAACTCTGTGAAGAGTTACCTCATCCGAAGGTTATGGAACCCACTTTTCCAACAACCCAACTCAACTCAACGATTTTTCTCGATGATGCACGACACAAATACATCATGATGGAAACATGCCCAACCAACTTCCTACTGCAGAGCTACTCTAGGTCACCCTAGGTCATCCAACACACCCAAGTGCTTCACCTTGATACAAGCCTAAATTTATCCTCTTCGCAATCACTTCTATGATTATCCTCTGCATTTCACTTTTGTGATCACCTATGTGGTTAGAACTGCGACAAGTTGTGCAACAATCATGTGTTCAAATTCCTTTCCCAAGTGCTTGGTTCACCCAAAAAACTCTACACCTGTTCTCTCCAAGGTGTGCATACAAAGTCCGACACTGACTTTAGTCACAAATCAAACCAACCGATTATGTACCAAAACCGTCTCTACGATCAAGTCTGTGACGAGTTCTCTGATGAGTTTTGTGATCACCCACCCTGTTCAAGTGTTTCGTCTCACCACAAAATTTGTTCTCGTTCCATACAAGGTGTGTGTCCAAGACAACCTTCTCATCGCATTGTCAATCGAACCTCTATCGTAAGTCTGATGCAAATTCTACGATGAACAAGTTCATTGCACCGAACTGTTCACCAAGTCTGCGAACGTTCCCACCAAAATGACTTCACAACAAACTGGATTCCCAACAAGTGCTTCGCCACCCACAATTGTTATGACTACATTAGTTTTGAAGAGAACCAAACTTCTCTGATACCATCTATTGTTGAGATAGTGGTGAAGATCTCCCTAGCCCTTCTCCAAAATTTGCAACAAATCTTCTCTGATACCTTGTGATTTTGGACCTCTTGAGGGCGTGTGGCACCACGATTTTCTCACTTGGTTGCTTGGAAACACCAAGGATAATTCACCCATACTATGCCTCTTCACCTACAACATACCCATACTTCATTCTAGGCTACCGACGAGTCACACATCTACTCTAGTGCAACTCTTGTATACTTAGAAATTTGTTAACAACTTTAACACTTGGTCATTTTTAATCATACATCCATGAACATGAGAACACTTGCGAAATAGACAAGAGAAACGTAGATATAGTGTGGGTGGCACAAACTGTTCCTAACACCCAACCAAGTCTTTGTTATTGAGAAATAGTTACAATATGAGCACTATCTGCTCGGTTTACAACTTCGACAGAATCAAACGACTCACCTCACCTCACCAAAACACTCATAAACATATTCGTCACACCAATAATATTTGTCACAACCATCTCAGCAACCTCCTATATTGCACCTCATACATGCCCACAACTGCAGACCTGTTGTCTATTCATTTATGTATACTTCACAGATTTTGTTTCTACCTCACACATGCCTCCAATAGACTGATGTTTCCAGACTTTACAAAAAATCAACCCAAAATAAGCTCACCCAACGCTATCCATTGAATCCTCCTCAAGACAGCATGAGTCCTCCCATGTGGAATGATTTGGCTCCTTGAGGGAGCTCACCCTCTTCATCTTCCTCAAAATAGCAGATCTCTTCTTTCTCTCCTTGTCTTCAAATTTTCCTTCCTTGGTTGTGCACACTTATTCTCTTATAGGGACTCCAAAGGTCACCATCACTAACCATTGCATCCTTTAGGGATTTTTCACCCCTTCGTGAACCCATGAGTCCAAATGAATCGCCACGCCCCTTCTACTCCCAATACAGTTAAACTAAGTACTTACTAACTGAGTACATCTTCATTCTCTCTCTACAATTTATTGTTCCATTCACCATATTTCAAAGACACGTGAACCACTACTTCATTTTGTGCCTCCAATGCTAAAAAAAAAATCTAATATGTTTCTTAAGTAAATATACCTCCAATTTTCAATACAAGGCCGTTGCCAAATTTTTTAGATTTCACATATCTACTTTCATAAAAGACAAAATCACATAAGAAAACTTAAATCTAGTCACCAAAATCCAATCATTGTCTACGGACCACATGGTTGCACAAGGCATACAACACCATCAGTGAACAAATATGTGTATTATTAAATCACACAAAGAAAGCCTCAAGAGTTAACAAACCGATCCCTATTTTTTTCATGCATTACAATTTCGTTGTTATCACTGGGACTCTAAGGGCACACTTACAAATAAGATGATCTTTTTCTCATGGTGCAAGTGTAATATAAACAACCTTGTAAAACACCATCTCCTCATCCATAATACATGACTTCCCATGTTGGTTTATGCCAAATGTACATAACCACTAAAAGTTCATATATCCTGATAAATAAAAACATGTTCTCTTTTGAGGTTGTATTTGATCAAAGGTATCCTTCTATCTACTTTGGGGATCCTATGTCTAGATTTTGATTATCCAGCTCCATCGTGACAAGCACTTGATCCATTATCAAACTCCTTGTATCGACCTCTTCCTTGCAACCACTGAGTCTCTATCTATTGTGCACTCTTACCATGAGAATTATCTTTTCCATATGCTCCTAGAAACTATCGATATCCTTAGTACATTACATATCCTATCAAAAAACTAATCAATAACTGTTAAGTAACGTGGACATTATTTATTTCTTAGACTCTAACAACACCAAACCTTTTAGTATGCTTCAACACATCAAATATCATGGAAAAATACCACAAGCCACCCAATACCATGGGCCTATAAACTACCTATGGTAAACCCATTAATGACCAAATCAAGGTTAACCTAATTACTCTCTAACTAAGTCAAGGTTAACTTAACACATTAGGGCTATGGATTCTCATAGGTAGTGGAGAAACACCTGAGGTATATTTTATTCCATGCCTATGGAAAAATTCCATGCCCCAAATCTAAATTGGCACTAGGATCATGATTGTAATGTGGATCATCAATTCATGCTAGAGTAAATAAATCTCATAAAAAATATTCTTTATATCAAGTGTTTAGTTCATCAAGTTGGTTCATGAGAATGATCATTGATTCCCTTGCAAGAAAGGCCTTCAATGAATTCACTTACATTTGATTCCTCAGAATTCTATGAAAATTAAATGGTTTTCCCTTCAATTACAATTCATTACTCAATGGTTTCTATCAAATATTCCTATTTTCATCAAGTGTAGTGCCACTTGTTGAGGCCCTCAATAAACCCTAGGCCCTAGGGACTTGAGACCCTCCAAAACAAAATCAGTTCCATCGATGGTATCATATCTTTCTTTGTGACTCAATATTTTGATGTGATCAGTGATCTTGGATGATTCTGAGTTCTTTGATTGGTTTGTCTAACTAACTATATTGACTTCTTTTTTTTGGATGTTTATGACAAAATGGTTGTTTGATCATTATTTTGACTATAGTTGGATAACTAACCTAGGTTGGATGATCTTTGAGTCTCCTTTTATGGTTTTATGTTTGGATGGTGTGATGATTTCAAAATATTCTCACTTGCAAGGACCTTATCAAAGTGCCTTTATTTATTTTTGTATCTTTATAATGTATTTTTCCTTTGATCGTTATGGATGATCAATGAGTGGTTTCTTTCAGTGGCATGTCAATTGTGTGCATTAGATACTGAAAGTACATATGTTTAAGAGTCAAATGCATAGTAATCAAAGAGTATATAAACATGTCGCTATAATCAAAGGTTTTTATTGGCTATGTTGCATATGTAATTTTTAATCCCACTACTATCGGGTGCTTCATCACTGATGGTTGGTGAATTTATCATTAAACTAAAGTTATAACTATTTGTGTGAGAATAAAAATTAATGCTTAGCTTCTAGTAATGCACCTATCATTATATTTCATAATTTATTGTTAATGAGATGCCACAAGTTCATTCTTAATCCTAATCAATGCATTGACATGCTTGTCACTATAAAACATGTTCAACCCTATCAATTGATAAGGGAGGTTGACGAGCATAAAAAAAGTCAAAAATAAGGAGATTTGATAAATAGAATAGTGGGGATATATATATATATATATATATATATATATATATATATATATATATATATATATATATATATATATGATATGCCTTGATAAATGTGATAGTGGTATGTGGAGCAAATAATTCATCTTCACAAAACTAACAAGAGACTGAAGGGGTTCTTTTTATCATTATGACATGAAACGAAGCAACATTGAGTGTTGTATTGTCATTGTAATGACACAACACCCAATTATGAGCTATAAACTCTAGGATATGATTCCAAATGTATTCAATCATTCCAACATTCATCAAAACTCATGGTAGACTTCCACCACACATCTTGCTTTCCATTCACTCATAATTCTTCATTATAAGTACAAGAAAGAATTCCTAAAGATAAAGAGGCTCTGAACTTGGTATTTGAATTGAAAATAATTGTTCAACATCTAGAGAGATCATACACTAGTGTCACTAGTCTAGAGAAACCTAGACATTTATGTTTCAACCAAAGAGACTTTTGGGTATCATGTCTTAACAATGAACAGTCTAGTAAGCATTACATTGATATAAAGCTTCCCTAGTGTTGCCATGGTATTCAATGAATGTTTCACACCACGTGAAGAAGAAAAGAGATCCACAAGGACAAAACACATTCAACCAGTAGATGTGGCAACAAATAGAGGTGAGTAGCAAGGCATATTACCTCTGAAGGATAAAATTACACTCAAGAAATGGATGGAGAAATGAAGCAAGGTAAGCATTGATTCATTGTGCCTTTGTTGGACCATCAAGAGTAAAAATGTACAAGGATATAAAATGCATCATCACGAGTTGCAGTAATAGGACAAGTGAGCGAGCATATGTCACATTTACCCTCTGGGGATTTGTCAAATCCAACAATAAGCCAAAAAATGCATGAAGAGGTAAAACATAGCAGTAGAAGAGTTGTAATAGTGGAACAAAGGAGGGATTGATGCATTTTTCCCTATTAGGCATTGTTGGACCCTACCATGAGATAAAAAATGCATGGAGGATAAAAACACAATAGATAGGAAACTAAGGAAATAAACCAAAGAAGCAAGCACTATTTTTTCCCTTTGGGCATATGTTAGCCCCTCCTAAAGGTTGAAAAATGCATAGGGATGACAAACACAATACCTTGGAGGTTGCGACAATAAAACAAGTGAGAGAGGGATGTATTTTTCCATTATAGGCTTTTTCATATCCTACCACAAGTCAAAACATGTACAAACAAGTAAAACACGCCATTCAAGAAGGTGCAACAACTTCATAGAGTGACAAGTAATGTGTTTTATCCTTAGGGAATTGTTAGACCCTTTAGCAATATGAAAAATGCACAAGAAGTTAAAACACAAAAACAAAGGGGATACAAATAATCAAGTAATGTGTTTTGTATCTTAAAGGATTCATCAAACAATTGAGCAAGTCAAAATACACACCAGTGAGCAAAACACATCAATGCAAAGGTTGCAGTGACAGGTTGGATGAAGGAAAGATGTGTTTAACTCTTCAGGCTGGCTAATGAAACGTTTTCCTTGCCATATGAGATTTGAAGGAAAGACATTTCCCATAGGTATTAATTGTCTTAGTGATTGGGATTAGATAGCCTTATTTATTCTTAGCACCATCTTTTATTGATGTTGATGACATTTCAAAAGTTTCTTTTTTAATTTATTGGTTGTGTTTATTGAGTGTTATGGGAAAGATAGTTGTTCAAGTATGGAACAAATCACCAAGTGATGTTGGGAAAAATCAAAACATGGAATCATGTTTATTATGCTCAATTATTTATAAATTGGCTAGTTGCAATGCATAGTGAGCTACTATTTCATAGTTGCTCCATCTTATTTAAAGTTGGTGGGATTTTAAATTAAATGAAAGGTTTTTAAATAGGCAAATTGAATACCTTGGAACCATTGTAAATTTCCCAAAAACAAAGTCTAAGTTCATAATCACATTCCTTATACTTTTTAACCCCCAAATCAACTAGTTATACACCTCATACTCCATGGTGACCTTTCTTATTATCTTGTGGATATGATTTATTATATCGCGATGTCAATTGAAAAGAATTGTTTAGGTGATGAATTAAGTATGATTCTCTTGTCACAAAATATTGAAAAATGACAAGATGACACCGTTCATTCATGGGAGGGAAAACAAACTCCTATTGTTCTTATTCATAAACTATGTAGTCTTTGACATTTTAATTATTTCCATTAACAAAGCATGTGTTTTCCTTGTTAAACTAGTTATCCTAGTCATTTTGTTATGGTTTTTGTAGTGAATTATTTAATCTTTGAGGTATTATGGTATCCCATGTTTCATGAGTATATTTTTAATACAAGCATGATCTTAAGTAATTTATTTACAAGGATTGCATGAGCAAAAATTAATTGAAGAAGAGAATTCACAGTTGGGGATGAAGGAGAATGGAAGCAAGATCGAAGCACCAAGGTAACTTCACTTAATCACGAGAAACAAGAAGGCATTCTCAAACCAAAGAAAATAAGGAAGAGTGAAAAGTTCATTTTCCAAACTCAAAAGAAGAGCCAATTTTCGAGCAAGTTGCATGCCCAAAGAGGATGAATAAACAAGGCTATAGACACTATCCCCAACCAAACAACAAATGTGGATATAACAAGATTTCCAATAAAATGTGAATGTGAGGCAGGCTCAAGAAATTAAGTGTTGGAAGTATGCAATAAAGATAAAGGAAGTGGATATCAAAGTGAAGGGAGTAAGCATCTTGGAACTAGTGTTATTTTGAAAATCACGTATGAATGAGAAGAGTATTATAAATTCTTAATTTTTACTGAAATATATTTTCACAAACCAATTGAATAGTCAAAATGAGAATAAGACAAATTTGTAGTGAATTGACATCTTGAGAATCTCAAGAGCCATTACTATCGCCCTATTTTGTAGTCTTGAATATCTATGTGCCCAATTTTTCTCTAGGCGTCGAGTTTTATTCTACGCGCCCAATTTTTCCCTGCATGCCAAGTTTGGGTTGCATGCCCCATTTTTAATTACATATTGAATATCAAGAATGTAATTGGAGTTAGTTCAATATTGTCCATGCACTATAAGGTTGAGTTGTAGGAAGTTGTAACTATTTTGTAACCAATTCTAATCGATCTAGAGTTGTATATAAGGAAATGTAAATGAAATGGTTAGGGTTTGTTTGTTGGCTCTTGAATGTAATCCTTGGTATCAATGATCATATGGAAGAAGTCGAGATCAAGGTTCAAATCCCTCGATAGTTATGTGGAGTAATAAGGATTCACTTATGGATATATCTTATGGAATGAATAGAAAGGACTATGTGATGGTTCCCCTTTAAAATTTGCTATGTTATTTATGCTTATCTAAAATGTATGACAAATGTTTAATGAACGTATGACATTGCATATTCTATTTTCTTATTATTTTCATATGTCTCTATAATGTTCTTTAATGTCTCAAGTGAGACCTTAATCTTTATAGGATGTTGAAAACATCAATGTTAATGGAATTTATTGATTGTTGACATAATTTTGTAACATAGGGTTTGAATTTATTACCAATAGATGTATAAGTTAGTATCTCAAGAACAATCTAGGCTATTTGAAGAGTCGGGAATCTAGAAGGCTAAGAGCCACAAACTAAACTTATAAATATAACCATTTCCTTCGAGCAAAGGATTCTCCTTTTGAAAATAAAGTTATCTTCTTATGTTAATAAAGAGATCGGTGTTATCTAGTGTGTTTATAGTCTTGCATTTCTCATTTCTCTTGGTGCTTATAAGCATGAGCATTCTATCTCATGGATTAATCTAGTGTTATGATGGAAATATCCTAATTATTTTCCAATAGGGATTCCTAATCACTTTATTATGGTACAATGGAAAAAACTGAATCAACTACAAAATATCTTTAAAGAAGGGATTGATTATCTAATATGGGGAAAACAAGTATCTATGCAAACGTTATTGTATCATGAGTATAGAAGTTGATGATGACACACATAAAAAATTGTCTTAGGAAAAAGAATATGGGTAAAGGTGTGGAACGACAATTATTGTCCAAAGACTCCACATTCTTACCTAGGAGAATTCATAAATGGTGGATTTAAGGGCCCTCAAGATGTGTTGTGTATTAGTGGATTATGAGGAAATAAACTATATATTCATATACCGTATGCATAAGGTATTAGAATGTAATCAAATCATCTTGCATGCAAACATTCCATCTTAGCTAGCTATAATGCAATTTTTTTATGCATGTCCTTTAGGCCCCCATCCATCTATAATATGTGTCCAACTTTGAAATATGATAGCTGGGTTTTTCATCTAGAACGTTTGGTTGGATACTAATGAACAAAATTTTGAAGACAAATTCTATCCTCTTAAATCCCCACACCGTAGAAATTTGGGATGGTCATGGGATTTAACACCTTAAACATTAACATAGAATATAAATCAAACAAAAAATTCCATAATATACATGGTAAAACAAAAAATTCCATAATATACATGGTAAAACTTTCAAAGAGAAAAAGCATTCATGAATAAAACAATCATTGTATTATGTGTGCATTCCTCCTCACTCTCGCATATCATGAGACTATGATACAAGACCCATTATATAGGCATTAGGAATAAATAACTCATTAATGTTAGTAACCACCTCATAAATAAATTCCATTAACCATATCATGATGGATGGTAGCAAACCCACTCAATGTTTTATTAGTGAGGACAATATAAGGTTAGTTAGAAATCATCTTTATGGGCACAAATTTGGAAGGGAAAATATGCATGGAAAACATAATGGGAGGTTATTTCATAAATGATCTCATTTATGAAATGAGATTCAAGCAATAATGTTCACTAATATCATAGGATAGTTTATGTGAAATTGGTGATAGATAGTGTGCTTTGTTTTCAAGAAGATTCTTGCAACCAATTCCCACCCCTCAAATCTAGATTTGCTTCTCAAGACATTTGTTTCCTAGGTAGACTTTTTGTTGGTTATATAGTTTGTTACTGGAAATTGAGTTTAAGAGCTTATATTGTTTCATGGAATTAATTTTTAAACTTCAAGGAATTGAAATATGTTACTCATTCACCAAAGTGTATTTCCAATCACTTCATCATGATACTCTGGAACAAACTAAAACTGCAACATATTCTTTTTAAAGAAGGTTTTGGTTATCTAAGATGAGGAAAACAAGTGTTTAAGCAATTTACAATATTCCAAACATATTGATTGGAGACACCACTATAACTTAGGATCATGGAAAAAATATGGGTAAAGCTGTGGAATGTCAATTAATGTCCAAATATCTTCACTTTCTTAGATATGATAACTTATGTAAATGAGGGATCCAAGGACTGTGAATATGTGTTGTGTGGTTAGGAGACTCCAAGATAATAGACTATTTATTCATATCTTGTATGAACAAGGTATCTAGACTTGGATCAATTAATCTTGCATGCAAACATTCCATTTCAACTAGGTATAGTTCAATTTCTCTATGCATGGTCTCAAGGCCCCTTATCATCTCGAACATGTGTCCAACTTTGGAATATGGTACCCGGGTTTTTCACCTTGAACATTTGGTTGGATACTAACCAATTTTTTTTTAAAACAAAATCTCTTCTCTCAAAACCACCTAATGTAGAAATTTGGTATGGTCACCCAATTGAACACTTTAAGCACTAACCCACAATAAAAATCAAACAAATGAATGTCATTATTTACATAATAACACCCTCAAAGAGATATCCATGGATAAAACCATCATTGTATTATGTGTTCATTCCTACTCACTCTTTCATTTGATGAAGCAATGGCACAAGATCTGTTATATGGCATAGTTAACTCATTAATGCCACTAACCACCCCATAGACGGGGTCCACTAACCATATTATGATGGATGACAACCAACCCACTCACCACCTTGTCAATGAATACAAGGTAAGGTTAACTACACATGTGTACATTAAATGTTCATTAAGTCAAGAATAACTAACATGGTGGGATATTCACACCAATATCCCTCCTTAATATTTACTTTTCACACCAATATCCCTCCTTAATATTTACTTAGGTTACAAGTGTGAAGTAAATGTGTACTTGCATATTTGATCATATAAATATCATACCAACACCCTCCTATAGTATGCATTTTGGCAAGATGTGGGACAAAAAAATTTCCAAACATTACAAAGAATCCCCCCTAAAATGCAAGTAGGACATGTAAACAATAACAACCCTTGATTATAATGAGATGCAAACAAACTCGCAATAGATATCCCTTCTTCATAGCAATGGGAAAAAAAAATCATTCAATGATGAGCATAAGTATAACCAATCAAGAATTATGGGAACCATAAAGATGTCAAAGAATCGTCTCTAAAAATGACATAAAATATGATAGAGTAGAATCAATGAGTGATATGACCGAAGTTGTAGGAAAGTGTCAAAAATCAACAAGAGTGCTCCAATCAAGCCAAGAACCAATGTTACAAACAACACATCATAGTAAAAAAAGGCACATAAACAAGAAAGCAAAAGGAGTTGTCATCATAACTCTCAAGAGAAGAGAACTAAGAGAATTGATGATAAAGAGAATTAGATTGGTGCATGAAAAAACAAAAATATGATAATGATCAACATTAGTGCTAAAAAAAATAAAATAGTACTAGCTAAGTAAACATAGTTGTAGAAAAAAAATCATTAGAAATAAAAATAAAAACACAAAGTTATCAATATGCTTGAACGTGTTGGAGATAGAGAAAATTAAATCTAAATGCACAAAAAGGCACCCAAGAAACCCAAACTCACCCCAACATGATCCTCAATATCAAATTGAAAACATTGGAATGGGATAATTATCTTGTTGCCTTTCCTCTTTTCTAAATGGCTAGTGAAAAATGGAATGTGTATAGTGCTTGCAAAGCATTTAGAAGTGTTTTCAACTAAAACCTAAGGTATTGGAATTTGGAGTCCAAATATCCACCATTCATTTCAAATTTTAGATATTATTTCTCAATAAAATTTGACAATGCAATATTAAATATGTTCTTACTTAATTTCTCTTTAATTCACACAATAATGTTGAATTCTTAAGTAATTACTATAATGAAATCCAGTATTAAAACTTCAGGATGACAATCCATAAGACAACTAAGCATGATGTCAAAGTGGCAATCTTTCTTTTTCTCCTTAATTCATACAATAATCTTGAATTCTTAAGTAACTCCTATATTCAGATCCACAACAAGAACTAAAACTTCAAGATGGCAATCCTTAAAACAACTAAGCATAAGCATGATGTCAAGGTGGCAGTATTTCTTTTTCAAGCAGAAGCATGATGTCAAGGTGGCAATATTTCTTTTTCTCCTTAATTGATACAATAATCTTGAATTCTTAAGTAATTCCTATATTCAGATCCACAACCAGAACTAAAACTTCAAGATGACAATCCATAAGACAACTAAGCATGATGTCAAGGTGGCAATTATTCTTGTATTAGTTGAAGTTGTTGAGGATTGGTTCACGTCCTTAAAAACCTAAGCATGATGTAATGAACATCATGTTAAAATCCTGTGTCAAAATTCCACTCTTACAGGCTATTAGAGATGTACCAATGTATAGTCAAACAGTGGTGCATTAGGAGGCTCGGAAGGAAAAACAAAAGGATTCCACCAACCATTAATGTGGTAGGTTCACTTGCTGATCTCATGAATGTTGTGTGCATCAGGAAGTCTTCGAAGGAAAAAGAAGAATCCACCAACCATTAATGTAATAGGTCAGCTAGCCTGCTGATCTCATGAATCTTGTCCCATTGAATTGAATTTAAAGATAGATTTTGACCTTTAGAGTATCAACCAAAATATGTCCACTTACAGTGATGCCCTGAAATAAAGTTAACCTACAACACGAAGATATATAATCAATGGAAGCCAGAAAAACCAAAGACCTTCGCTGTTCTTTACATTTAGTTTGCTCTAAGCCCGATTGAGTTTAGGTGGAGACGACTGGTACCTGATAGTATACCCCCGACATAACGACATGACGGACCTAGGAGTGGGCAATGATTGTTGAAGCATTGGGACATTGAGTAGACAACCACAATCCAAGGTACTTGCTGGATGGGAATTATTGTTCGATGGCAAATAAAAGACAACTGGATATTGTGGCAGAACATCTTTGGCCAAGCTCAAAAACAATCCTTCAGCGCTTATTTTCTGTTCCCTATCTATGCTTTTTTTGGTGATTGGATAGGTAGAGATATGACAGTGTGACACCATATTCCACCCAGCATTTCTCAGACTTTCACAGAAAGCGTATTACATATGGATAAGGTGTTATAGGATGAAATAATTTTCAGGATAAAGTCTGTAATTGTCTCTGCAAAATAGTCCTAATTAGTCGTGAAAAAGTCTTAACTCCTTTGGCAAAATCAGCTGGCCTTGCTATATATTCAGCATTGCATTACATCTCTTGGTGCTTGCCGCTCTGTGATTTCTTAAACTAGATTGCTTCTAATTTCAAGTCATCTAAATTCTGAGTAAGCTGCCATTGACATTGATTCTGTTGAGATGAATTACATGCCTGACCAATTTAAGTGCATGATCAATAACAGCAGTAACGTGACTGTCACTGCCAACCACGCTGAATGGCGTTGGCCTGTCCCTCTTCTGTTCGGCGGGATAGCTGCCATGCTGGTCATAGTTGCCTTCACAGTGCTCATATTAGTTTGCTCTTACTGGAAAAGCATTGATTCTCCGAATAATGGGCAAGGTCTTAGCGTTTCCGCTGAGTTGGGTGTGCACAATGAGATGTCAGGTGAAGATATTGAAGAAGAGAAGGTGGTGGTAATAATGGCTGGACAGCATAATCCCACCTTCCTGGCGAGGCCTGCAGCCGGTTCTTACAGTGCTTTGGAAGTATAAGTTTAAAGAGAGATCTGCTACAAAAGAGATATTGCACTTCCTCTGCTTGCTAGCCTGGTAGGAGTTTCTTGTACTGTTATGGGTGAGGCGTTAGGCATGCGATTTGTACTAATTTCATAAGCACTGTGAAAGCAAGGGATTGAACATGAGAATTGGTTGGGTCCATACTCAACACATATAAAAGAGATTACGGGACTACAGGGACTACACGGGTGTTGGTTAAATGTTTTATTTTTGGGTTTTTTTTGGTATGGTGATGTAAATTTGAACAAAATTGTTTTTGTTGTTTAAATTGCATTTTTAAATATATTAATAAATTCAATTTACTGAATTTTGAACAAAATCAAACAAAAAAAATTAAAAAAACAACCAAAAGATAGAAGGTTTAGAATATGCTAACTTTACTAACTTCACTGTAGAAGTGTCTCACTCTTTGTCAATTTGTGCTGTTTTAATCACATGAAATGATATACTTTTAACTGATGATGGTTTTGTTATTTTTATTATCTTTGAAGGGTTAGTTAAATTGGATGTGATTGGAGATTTGGTTATTTTTTTCGGACTTGAATTATCTCTGTGAGTTTATATTTATTAATTTTTAAGTTTTGTGATAATTTTAGAATACGGAGTAATTGATTTTTTTAGGTCATCCTTAGTGTAATTAGGGTTGTTTCCTTGTAATTAGGGTTGACCGTTTATTCAGTTTACCATAACCAGTTTATCATCTATACAGAAGACATATACATAAGACATGAGAAAGTATTCAGACATTATTCAGATATTTCTATTTAACATGGCCATATATATGTTGCGTTTTTCTGTATACACAACCTGGAACAAATTATTCAAAACTTCCGGCTTTTAATCTACAGTATTGTTTCCGTTGCTTATCCAAGTTCCATGTAATGTTTCTTAATATACAGGCTTTACTAAAACCAATCCAGACGTGCACTATAATAGTTGGACTTCTTTTTGAAATTTTCCTCTGACAATGGAGGCCTGTTCATTTTAACGGTACGACTGTCTACGCACGCTTCTGCAAACAGATTCACTGAGATATGTAATGCTTTATCACTAGTTTTGATTAAAGCTGCGTGCAGCTTTTCAACTGCCTTACACTGTCCAAAGATAAGTTATCGTCATTCACCAATAACACTTAATCGCATATTAGGTTTTCAAAGCCGCCTCCACACAACTAAAGCCCCAGTACAAATGATATCTAAAGTTCAACTTTTCTCCTTAAATATAGCTCCTCATTAATTTACCTATAGGAAAATCCCATTGGTTGCATGTATGCATGTTTGTTTGTATTTTTGTATATATCTAACTTGTGTGAATACTTCATAATATGCACACATTTGATAAATGTTTTACAAGTGTGGAACTCTATTAGAATTTGATATCTTTCATCGTTTTGAGTTGTTAACATGTTCTTTTACATCCGAGGAAGACCAAATTTTATTTAAGCAAAAGCAGTTTTAGGTAATACTCCAAGACCAAGCAATCTATAATATCTCTATCAATATTATCTTTGCACTTTCTCTTAATTTATGTGTAAATGTTTGGCATGTTTGATGTGATTTATCCTCTCACATAGATCCATCTTAACCCACGATCTATCAAGGGTTGAGGGGATCAAATCTCTAGAGGTACAAACCTTTTTTTAGAGTGCAAAACTTGAGAAAATGTTAAAGGTTTGCACTTCTAGAGATTTGATTCCTCTGGACACTTAAATCTTTGGTTAACATAGATCTATGTTGGTAGTAATAGTAAATATACTAAAGTAATAGAATTAATAGTAATAGTAAATGTCAAAGTAATAGTACATATAATATATATAATAATAATAATAATCTATTTTTTTAAGGTCACGGCTAAGCCAAACACCAAATTGATAATATTGTGTGTAATTTTTGTTTTTATTAATTGAGTTGACTTTTTTAATTGAGTTAACTTTAAACTTTTGAAAATTTTGAAATCTAAGATCAGTTGACAACTTCTCCCCCATAGTGGATTGTAGAGCGCCTTTGAGCACACATAAAAGTAAATTTTGTCAATAATAGGAAATGAAAAAAAACAAGCTTTGAGGTAGAGTTCACACTTCACTTTTATGTTCCAGCCAATCTTCTCTAACAATTCATTAAAATAGAATAAGACTAAATCTAAGTTATTCTCTAATTTGAAGCTTTGCTAAGAGTTTGGGGAGGGGACTTCAAACCCTCCTGAAAATCCTTCAAATCTATGGTGGATTAGGATAATCACTTGAGTTCTAGTCCCTTTATTCATCTTTCTAAGACTTAGTGTTACATTTCCAAGGAAAATTCCAACCATGCGATCATTGTTCTACCTAGTCTAATTCAAAGAGATATCGAACACAAACACTCATGCTCTAATATGTTGATTTACTCGCTTATTCTTGAGCATGCCCTATGGAGATAAATTTAAGTGAACTCGAACATGTAGGGATCAATTGATCTTCACAAGTTATGCACAAAGGGCTTCTTCATTGGCAGTTCCATTGGTTCAACCTTTGCACAAAGGGCTTTTTCATTGGCAGTTCCATTGGTTCAACCTTTATTTTTTTATCAACTTGAACTCTAATATCTTTTTATTGTGGAAACTCGGAAACATATCTCTTTCGTCTGGTGGGAACTTGGAATGGTGTAGTGCAGGGGCAGAGGCTTCACATCCAGTTATAGATCGAAATCGAACAGTAGATCCACTAGCACCTCTCAGGTTTATCCCTCCTGTGGGGGGGATAACCATAGGGATAGGTCTCAACGACCAATATAAATCCATCAATAGTTTCACCAGCTAACCCCAAAGATTCTAACACTTTCTAACATTCTAACCCAAGGACTCTAACCCCTTTTTCATAGCCTCGAGGGCTTTTTATACAAATACAGCAGGTGGACCAAGTTACAAAATAGATCATGGTTATGGTTGACCGTGTCATGGCAGTTACAGCTTATAAGGACGATCATGTCCTAACTGACACATTAATTACAAAACACTTCTTTCCTCTCCATTATCTTACTTCCAACTCTGACTACAACTTATAAAGCTTCCTACAACTATATATATCTACAAGAATCAGCAAAGTACATATTTGCGTATTATTATATAAAGTTGTTTTAACTAACAAATGAAGACATTACTCATGCTCCAGTATGGATTTGCTTATACCCTCTTCCAATTGAGTTTTAGAAGAAAAAAAATCTTGAATCTATAGTGATTTCGATTGGTAATTTTATTAAGACTTTTCACACAACCAAAACTAAACTTTACACTACATAGGTTGGACCTTTGTTGTGACACATAGGAGATAAGTGATTTCATATTTAGGAGTTAGTTAATATCAACTTAGTTTAATGTGTTGTAGGTAATGTGTGTTTTTTAGTATTATTATATAAGTAATTAATACACTATTATGTTATAAACATAAAGTGATTTGATGATCCATCTTCTCCTCAATATTAATCTATGGCTGCTTAGCACATGATTGATCCATGATTTATATTTAAAGAGCATGAAGGGTCATCTATTGATGCTTGTTAGTGAGAGGTGTTCATGTAATATATTTGTTTTTGCATTAATATATTGCCTCAAGTGTCTGTGTTGCCTAGAGCATGAAGCTCAACCTCGTCTCATGTTGTTCAACCTCATCTAATGTTGCTTCTATCAGTAGCTATTTGACGAGATAAGAAGTTGTCGACCATGACTCGTTCTAGTTATTGGGCTAAGAATATTTTACTACAACATACAAAAGTCTCTTAAAATTGGTCTAAAATGATGTCTAATTTGAAATGGTCTAACCCGATTGATTTTTCCCATGAGAACACATGGTCTAAATGAACATGTCCTCATGAAATAAGGGTTGTGGATTATTTACCTCTTTGAGGGTTTTAACCATGTAAACAAATTGGGGTCCTAATTTTTTATTTGTGTATGTGAACGATTATCTTAAGGTGTTTGACTTGTGTGGACATATTACGTTTTTTGAATACTTGTGTCTGCATGAACATATGAGAAGCACTCCTTGAATCTATAATTGTGACATTTTGTAACTTAGAATGGAGTAAAAGAATTGACTTCAATCAAATTCCCTTCCATTATAGATATTGTCACACACATGGACCCTTAGCCCAAGAATTCCATACTCATAAGCCTACTACATATGTGCAAGATCATACAAGCACCCAACGACCAAAAGTAGATATTTAAAGGATTTTAGTCCCGTACAAAGGAAACCAAAATCATCTTAGAAGAAAGTGGACAAAAGGTTTGACAAGAAAACCATGGGTCATGAGAATAATGGATATGAGATATTGAGCTCAAGTGTAGTCATGGTTTTAGATAATGAACTAACTATCTCCTTGACTTAAGTGGAAATAGGGTCCTCCTCTTGAGTTGATACAATGACAATGAATAAGCCAATGACCATATAAAATGATATCCATGAATAAATGGTAATATGTGAACCACTAGACTAGTAAAACAAGTGAAGCCATTGAATTGGGAGTGTTACCACCTAAACTAGCACCCTAGTGGAAAGTCCAACCATGGGTGCTACCTTGGGGAAACAAGATGGGAATTGCACCATTGTCACCTCAGTACAATATTCCCTTCACTTTAGGCCAATTCCCAAAGGCCAAGGGAGTATCCCTACCTACCAATGCTAGATATAAAGTAAAGCTCTTTAGTGAATTATAACCATGCAAGCTTGTGATCTACTTCAATGAATCCACAATATGTTTGAAAATATAATGCACAAGGATTCCAATAAGTGATTAAATGCTTCCAAGATAACAAATTAACACCAACATCACAAACCACCAATTATCCACTTAAGAGGGTTAGGAGCTAGTGGATTTGTGTGTGCCAAATATGATGTGAAAGATGAACAATGAAGAAAACTTCATATTGTCATTTAAATGATTATCACTCTAATAAATGAAACTTCAAGAAGTTAATTGGACATGAACCACTTCACGCTACTTTAGGGAAAAATGAGTGAAATTGGCTAGCGATAATTTAAAGTGAAATGTGTGTTTTGAGTGTCAATCAATCATATGCTAAGAACAAGAAAAGCTTGAGGCTTTCCAACACTTTCAAATCTATTTGTATGATAAAGTAATGCAGAACTTCAGATTTGGAGTGAAAATTAAACCATCCAAGAGAGAGATCTTCCACTTATGAGCAAGACATCTTAGACTATTTAGCTAGGGATAAAGATATGTAACACAATAACAACCTAAGAGATGTCAGAATCAAGTTCACAAAAGATATAACAATGTAATAATCAAAAAATTTAAAAATATAAGGTGAATCCCCCTAGGGTTATTCAACGTTAGTACTAGAATTCATCTAAATGATATCTAAACAAACGATATTCAATTATAAGCAATGTAGAGATGAATTTCACCACTAGAAATGTAAGATAGACTTGTAGCAATGTTCTAGCAATGAAGTAGAAGCTAGGTATGCGAAAATAATGAACTTTTAAGCACCAAACCCTAACTTTAGGGTTTCTCCAAACCTAATTTTTATTGTTTTTATGTATTTTCCATATTTGAGAAAGCCTTAAAATCAACCCACAACAAGTTATATGAAATCTTGAAGCACAATATTATCGGGTCATTTTTCCTTTTTAGGGTTACGGATAAATAATTAAGCACAAACACTTGATAAACTAGTCTAGGAAGATAAAATAAACCATGAATTGTGTACTAGAGTAGGAAAGAAATCCAAATTGTAATTTTTCTTTGATTTTTTACCATTAGATTTCTTTCTAAAAAAAATAATAATAATAAAGATTTTGAATTGTATGGTTTTATGGTTGGTTGTTTGAAGAAGAAGAAGACAAGTTCCTTATTCCCACTAGGGCTTATGGGATCAAGAAGAATGTCCCTCTTAGAATTGGTCTATCTTATCTTAAAGGATTAGGGCTAAAGGACTAGAACCCTAGGGGTAGAATAGTCTCCTATCTAATCAAGAAAAGGTATGAAGGACCTACAAGAAGGGGTTTCCAAAGGCAAGCACCTTCACCAACAAGATCAACTATATCTTAAATAAAATACTTAAAACCCTTGCCAAGGAACTAAAGGAAAAACAAAACAAGGACTTAAGTGCTTACCAAACTAACAAAGGAAGAAGGAAGGGATTAAACCCTAAAATGTCTTCCCTCCAAGTGGTATAGTTACCCCTCAAATGGATTGGTCTTGAAAGCTTGTAGAAGTCTTGAACTATCACAACAAATCTTTAATGCACCAAGAATAAACCAAGAAGAAAGAGCTCCAAGAATTGACACTGAAAGTTACCTCCAATAGGTAGGTATTCAACAAAATTGTATTCTCAAAGAATTAATCAGCAACAACAACCATTTGGAATGAGAGGGCCCTATATTTATAGAGGAGGCTTCTACATCCTTCTCATTCTTTATTATTTTATATCTCCTAAAATTTGGACTAAGAGAATTACAAAAATTGACTTGTCATCCACAAAATAAAGGAGACTAAGTAAAACTACAAGAAAAATGTGTCCCGTGTATAATAAACCCTCCAAGAAAGGACGTTGTCCAACATAAGTGAGGTCGAATATGGTGGAAATACCTCAACATGTCTCTCAAAGGTAAGAAAGGATCCTAAAATCATGGTAAAATCGTCCTCCAAGGAAGAAAATTGCCCAACCAAACCAATGTCTAGCCTCAAATGTAGGGACGACCACACGTGTGAGGTGAAAATGCTCCAAAGAAGAGGATAGCTCCTCCAAATGTACTCCAGTGTCCTCATATGAAGTCTCCAAGGTAAGACCATATCCTCATATCATGCAAGTGACCTCCATAAATGATGGAATGACCCTCTCCAAGTCAAAAGAAATCCACATGTGCTCAAATGGCTAGTAGGTATGTCTTACAAAGGGTTCATCCCTCGCATAAGGTGAAAAACAACTCAAAAAGTAATGAAAGAGAAGAGTGTTCAAGGATATTCAATGTGACATGTCAAGAGGAGACTCATGAATGTAGAAATAGCCTCAAAGTGTCTTGGCTGAAGTGATCAGTTCCTTGGGATACACAAACTACCTTTATATATGTGAAACTACCTCAGAAAACATGAAATTGCATGAGGAATTGTAGAATCATCTCCAAGAGTCTACGACCAAACTATGAAAAATACATAAGAGGGGATCTATGATTAGGCATAATATAAGTGTGATCCAATAGGTATGACAACCTTTACATGTGATATTTACACTTTTACATAGATAAAAAGGGCCTAGAGGTTGTAATACCCCTAGGTCGAACCCCAATTGTAAATGTACACATGCTTTATAGGTTGGTGAGTCGGATTTTTTTTGGGCCAGAGTGTCTTTTTATATATGTTTTGAGGCTAGAGTGCATGTTTTATTAGGCTAGGGAGCCTATAAACTGAAAGGCCAATGAGCCTAAAAAATGTAATATGAAATCACACATGATGATATTAATAAAATGCATCACTCTTGTAGACCAATTCAAATGAAAGAGTATGGTGGGATAGGACTCCATGAGAGGGAAAGGGGGATACGAATCTAGAGAAAGGGGCTAAGTCAAGGGGGATTAAGCCAAGGGAATAGTATTCCTAAAGTCAAAATTCAAGTGATATAATTTTATCTTGAGTTCCTAAAGGTTGGGAATAAATCACCGAGTGGATTCAAAGGCAATTTCTAGAATGACAAGTGTCAATCTAGGAACATGCAAATATATTATTGGGAATTAGTGTAATTCCAGGATTCATTCCATCATTTACTCCATCATTCCATCATCTGTAACTTTGTTGAGAGATTTGGGAAGCTCATTGTTACCCTGTAAATGCTTAGTAGTTTGGGTTGAAGAAACATGTTATCAGGCCTATGGAGCATTCTCTTTTGGTGAGAGAAATGTTGGGTCAATGGGTGTTGAGCTCTTAGAGTAGACTTGTGTTCCAGGTGCTACATAGCTCTAAGACTTCCTGGTCATCCTATTTTTGAAGCTATGGAAGGGAAGTGGGACAACTGAAGGACTACTGAGTAGAGAAGGGGTACACTTCCTGGGGTGGGATAGGCTATGGGGAATGAGAGGTTGTGAGTTGGTAACTGTTGTTGGGGTTGGCACTTGGGCCTTTCCTTTTGTGTGCTATCTATTAGAACTTATTTTGTTTTAGGAATCATTTTCCCTAGTGGAGTCATGGCCCCAATGCAGGGGTGACCTATTGTTGAGATTGCATGAATAACAAAGTCTACGGTTGGGAGGAAAGTCTGAGGTCTGTAGCCAGTCGAAGATTTTGATTAAAAGATAAGTGTATTTTATGTGTTTGATATGAATGTTGTGTGATTAATTATGTTATTTCTATTGTATTATTATTATTATAATTATGCTTGAGGATTATATGTTGTCAGGAATGCATGTGTTTTCATATGCAGGGCATATACATTAATTAAATGGTATCGGAGGGAAACATTTTGTGTGGCGTGGCTCAGCCTGGATGGATGGGGATGCTATGAAGATACTCTAAGTCATGTTTCTTAGTAGATCCATCCCAAGACCCTTGCATACCTACCTAGGCCATAAATGACCAACATGTTTCCAACTTAATGCCACCAGGGGGGAATCAACTAAGCTATAAAATCAAGGACTATATTGAAATGGGGGCTAAGAGGACATGCCATGACTAACCACCAAGGGTCTATAGATACCATATAGACAATACATAGGTCATCTAAGCATGGTCCAATAAAATACATGAGTACAAAATGGTCACACTTTTGATTGATACATGATACAATGATACAAAGCATCACGATGGCACAACTGACCATGGGACTTTGAGCTCGAATATCATTAATATATGCACAAGATTTTCTCATATGATGGGTCACATCTGGTGAAAAAATATAAGGTGCACTAAAGTGAATATGAGGTGTAATAGGGAGATACCTTTATCAATCAAAAAATCGATGAATCCATCTACTTGAAAATCCTTCTAGTGATATGGCATATGAGAATGAGATGGAAAACCTCCTTAAAAAAACCTCATAATTTATTTAATATGAAACTCTTAATGGATCCATTCACATAACATATTCTAAAGAATGTTTCTACAAAACACCTATCCCAACTCCAACAAGATCTCAAAGTAGCAGTTAATTAAAAAATTATAGTTTGTGAAGGGTGAGTCCTCTTCATCATGTGGAAAAACATCATCACATCCCACTTAGGATTCCATTATAAACCAAGGGATAAGGGGTTATATATCAACAACAAAAAACAATACACTAGGGTTTGGTAGATTCCAATAAGGTAAGACAAATTAATGGTTATTTTCCACTCCAACTAAAGAATATCTAAAATGAAACTCCTTTTCTTGGAATATTCAAGGATTAAATTCCCTGGATTAACAAATATTACCAAAAAATCAAAATAACAAGTGAGAAATATGATACAATGCTTATTCAAAAATCAAGGAGTAACATGGAAAAAATGATGAAGCTCGCAAAGACAATATGGAGGAGGTTTGGTTGCATAGAAAATAGTTGCCTTGTCATTTTTAGAGGATAATTAACACTATGAAACCCAAAATAGTTGCCTCATCATTTTTAGAGGATAGTTAACACTATGAAACCCAAAAGACAAGAGAATAGATAAACCATCTAGTAGTAAACATATGATTTTCACTATATGAAACTCAAAAGACAAGAGAATAGATCAACCATCTAACAATAAACATTTGATTTTCACTATGATTTTGAATAATAGTGATATTAAATTTATACTAATAAATATGTAAACTCCAACGAACCTCCGAATGAACATGGATTGTTACTATAATTATTCAAATATACCAAGCTTATTTCAAGGTGACCATTGATTATAACCAATTATTGTTGGTAACACTTTTATCAAAAGACAAGTTTTATATATTGAAATAATTTAAATTAGAGAAAACAAGATCCCCTAAGGTCTTATTGTTATCATAAAAATGTCAAACAATTCCTCCTTCATAAAATTAACAACTTGCAATCACAAGAGAAAAAAATTTGGAAACAAAAAGCCAAACTCCAATGGTTGAAAGAGGGAGTGGGAATACAAAGTTGTTCCAAAAATTATAA
>JASDQU010010730.1:125754-139644 GCA_032191745.1 Picea mariana
TACATAGGAAACATTGAAAGCTATTTTATAAATAATATAATATGTATATATATTTTTTTGGCAAATCTTTTAGTCAATTATATAATCTTGTAAAATCTTGGCGAATCTTTCACTGAATTATAAAATCTTGGAGAATCTTTCATTGAATTATAAAACCTTATAAAGTCTTGGTGATTTTTTGATAAAGTATAAAACCATATATAATAATAGGAAAATGTATTCATTAAACTGTAATATACTCATTTTACATATTTGGAAAAAAAAAACATAATTTGTTCATCCTCTAGACAACGTTTCAAGCATCATGGGTTGTATTTTTCAAGGTTCCCACTATTGTAATGCCTTGTGACGCTCGCAGTAGACAGAGAAGGCAGGCAGCTCCATGTTCACAACAAAAAATGGTATCATACTAGATAGTAGTGATGATGAATTTGAAGGATTGTTGAAATCCTAGTAAGGTGCACCACTAACCACCAGAGAATTGTGTTGGATGCTAGTTATCAGATCCCATTGAGTGGGCCCTTTCTATTACATAAATTAGATCCAAAAATAACCTAAAGGGTGGTGCCCCTTCTACTTCCCATTACGGCATAAAACATGCTTGAATATTTCACCCTCTCTATTGTTTCATTATCTCCAAGAAGCACCCTTACGTGTGTGATAAAAATAATCATCTTCTCCTTGGAGGTTGTGCCCTTCCATGAGTCAAAAATGTGAAATAATAGCTCAAGAAGTGTGCACTGATGCCATTGGGAATGGGCCTTAAGAAATTCTTATTTCATCACAAAAAACATTGCAATAATCTCATAAGAAATCACCCTACTGTTGGCATGCTTATGGAACCTTGTTGCCAATAAATTCCTCATAGGCTACATCCTTTTGTTGGTTGTTCAAGGCCAATTCAGTAACAAGCATAAGGCCTGCATTGAGGATGATCATGATTCTGAAATGAATATCAACAAGGATCTCAATTGGAATATATACAAGATCATCCCTCAAACCTACTAATAACAGTATCTAGTGAAGCACATTTTATGCTAATTCACAATGTATTTCACAAAAGGAAAGAACATTGACATTTTCTTTCAGAGACAGTAGCAATACCTTATCTAGATCTCCCATATCCATCCTTCTATAGATAATTATTAGCTTCTTTGCAATCACTTTTGAAGGATCTACTACAAGCTTAATACTATGTTTAAGTGTGTTTTCCTCTGCTAGCGTATCATGATCTTTCTAAAGTAATGTCGAGGTAGCATTTCTACATTTTGCAAAGTATCCAGCTGAAACCGTTGTAGAATATTTCTTATCAATTCCATTCACATACATATTATGAATCCGAAACAATTTTTCTATACTTACGGTGTAATCTCTTGCAGTGCATGGATATATGACAATTCCATTTGGAGTGATGGGATATATGACTTGATGTCTCTTGAACCAATCAACGCAAACATTCAACTAAGATCCTCCCTTGCATGTTTTCTACACAATAGCATATATCCTTTGGCCCTTCTGGTTCTCCTTAACTAACAAAACCCATGCAACTTCCTTAGCACTTTATGGCTTGCCCTGATTCAAGTGTTTATTCACAATTTGAAACAATAATACTATAATACTCTGCTAAACTAGGTTCTCATTGTACATTCTTACATATAGACTATACATCCCAATTTTGGAAGATAACATTTGCAAAGATAGGATAATTCCATATAAATGTCGAGGGATTGGAGGGATATGTTCCTAATTTGGAATAATAAATACCTTGGCACCTTTATCAATCAACCACTACTCAAAAGAACTTGGGTAGCTCAAAAAGGAACCCTAAGACTTAGGATTTGATTCTACCTTGTATAAAACATTATTATAAATGACTTTTCCATAATTCTAGCAATAAGTCACCATTTGAGACATGTTTAAGTTTTTTTCCTTGAACACCTTTTGACATTTCATTTTCTCAAACCATTGTGATGGTAAACAAGACAATTATGAAGGTCAAGAGAATTCAACAAACATGCACAGGTCGAAGAGGAAGAGGTATAAGGAGAGGCATGATCGAAATAACATACCTCATCAATATCAAGTGGAGATATGGTATGATTGCATTTGAATAAGAATCAATTACAATGCCCAAGGAAGCTAGATCATATTAGCTTTGGTCAATGACCATAGAGGTGATCATGCAATGGAGGCGCTCAAAGCCACTAAAGGTTAGGGCCTTACAAAAGGCCTACTTTATACAAATATTAAATGGCCTTTGTCCTTCCATTGGTATAGCCCTTGACTTTATAAATCCATGGCTCTTGTCCTCCAAGTTTATTTAATTAAAATATTTTACAATTCATCCTCATTCAAAAAATTATGTGAACAATCCGTTTTTTTTCCATATTAATAATACAAAACACTATTTCTTATCTTTACCATTCATTTTACCAGTACAAAACACTATTTCTCATCTTTACCATTCATTTTTGTTTATTAAGGTTGGTTGTCATTGATGTCAACCCTTGAAGAAAGCCCCATAGCACAAAGGTTGGGTAATGGACCCAAGATTGTTTGATGTAAAGATGACTCATTATTGTCTTTTCATGGTTGATAATAAGTAGAAATGGATGAACTCCAAAGTGGTCCCCTTATGGTGAAATCCCTCATGGGAAGACGCTTTGCGGATTGAGTTATCCTAGAAGTAGGGTTAGAGAACCCATGCTTATTTGTGGAATAATGAGATGAACGCCAGTGAATTTTTCAGTGAAACTATCCTAGATGGATATTTCTCATCATGCTATGTCCGGTGGTATTTGGAACATCACATAACTCCTCACGGTTAGAGAGTTATGGCCATGAGAAGTTGGAGAACCCAGGTTTGGGTAATGGACCCAGGTTTGTTTGATGGATAATGGTATGATTTTTGATATATTTTTAGGTAATACTATTCTATATGGATATTACATGTCATTCCATTTCTATTGGTATGTGGAACGTCACATAAATCCTCATGGTTTGAGATTTATGGCCTCACGAAGTTGGAGGACCCTCATATGTCATCTAGAAGCCCCAAAAGGTCAAAGTAGTCAAAGTGGTTTAAGAGTTTTTAAAGGTAAATAATAAAGTAAAGTGATGAGTGCACTATAATTCAAAGTTAATACAAAATCAATTATTTAAATAATAAATTTAATGGATAAATTAGAATTGGGTTAACCTTGAAATAAGGAAAGTGGGCAAAGTGACCTAGAAGATGTTTTTAAGGAAGCTACTTGGAGAGTATAAATAAGAGGAAAGGCTCTCTCATTTAAATTAAACTTGAGAATATTGAATAGCTATAGGTGTCTGAGGTAACCAAAGAATATCTAATCCTAATTTCAGAGGGAAGGTGAAGAAAAGAAGGTTGGAATTCAAGGAAGGATAAATTCTTTTGATGATGCTTTCTAAGGTATGTTATTTATAGGTCATCTCACCATTTTCTCAATAACTGTTTTTCTAGAATGATTCAGACCATGAAATTTCTATTCCATTGAGGAAACACATCCAAGTATCTATGGTAAAAATTTAATCTTGTGGGTTTTTGTATTTTTGGAGTCACACTCCATGGAAAATAGGGTTTGTGGCTAGTCCTGAAACTAGTCAAAAACAGGTGTTTCGGGTAAAAAAATCATAATTGCTTCATAACAAATCCAAATTCAGTAAGACCAAATGTGTTAGTTATAGTACAGTATGTATTATTCTTTGTAATAGTTTCATATTTATTCAACAAATATTTTGTGCGGGGCACGCTCTACAAGGTCGCTCTCTAAAATAAGCCAGAATTCAGAAAGGTATGCCATTTTTGCTATAATTAATTTTCTGAGAGGTCCCAAGTAGTGAAACATGGAGGAATTGCATAAAACACACTGAAGAGCATTGAGTATCAATTTCACATCTTTATTCATTACAGGTACAAATTTATGATTATTTCAAGTTAGGGTTGTTGACTAATCCAAAACTAGTCACGTGAGACTAAAGAAAAGTTTGATGTAAATGCTAGCCTCTTGTTTAAAGTTAAGGAAGGTTTGCAAGTATGTGATCATATACACCAAGTCTATTATAGAGTTATAAATCATATTTGGATGATTAAATTGATGAGAGCTTTTGGTTGAGGTACAATTTGGGTACATGATTGAGACAAGTAGTTGATGAGTTAGCACATACATGAGGTGTATATTTGATGATGTTGGTACATATTGATGAGTCATAGTTGATGATTAGTTGACACATGAATGGTACATACTTGGTACATGGTTGGTTGCACTTGTTTATGGTACAGGTTGATTATAGATTGTTTGGTATAGGTTGGTGCATGGTTGATGCACTTGTTTATGGTACAGGTTGGTGCATGGTTGATGCACTTATTTATGGTACAAGCTAATTACATGTTGAGGTACAGGTTGATGCATGGTTGATGCATGGTTAAGGTTTATTGGTACAGGTTTATAGTGGTATATCTCGCAGTGATAGTGTGACAGTGGTTCCATCATTCTACTTCTACTTTAGGGTGGTTGGATGAGGCAAGGACAGGTGGTTGTAGCCACCTTCCAGTTGTAGCTGGAGAACATAGGGGGGTTGTAGCCTCCTTATGGTTGTAGCTAGAGAATTGGGGACTTGGATCTTCCCTCAAGTTGTAGCCTGAGAAACTAGGGGGTTGGAGCCTCCTTCCAGTTGCAGTTGGAAAACAAAGGAATTTGGTGCTTCCAATGAATGTAATTCTTCAAGACATATAAGAAAAAGCATTATGTGGTTTTCTCCTTATTTGGGTTTCCACGTAAAACACTGGTGTACTATGTATGTGTGTGATTGTTCATTTCTTATTGCTCATTATTGGATAACAATTCTACATTGATATAACACTTGGATTATTTGAAGAAAAAGGACTATAATTATGCTATTATTGATTCACCCCCCTCTTAGTAATCCAACAATTGGTTTCAGAGAAGATTCCTTCAAAAATCAATTTAACCACTGGAAGGAGATCATGGATTATTCTGAGAATGGAGTACCAATGTTTCATGGTCAGAATGGTTTTAAGTATGAGATGTGGAGCGGAAGGATGGAAGTATTTTTACAGGCACAAGGACATTATATTTGGCTATCAATTGTTACAGGATATGATAGTTCAAAAAGGGAAAATACTACAGCCAAGAAGGAATTGAAGAAGAATAACAAAATAGCAATGGATTTCATCTGGGAAGGATTACCTAATCCAGTAAGAGAAAATGTTGGTAAATGTTCATCAGCCAAAGAACTTTTGGATAAGTTACATGACATATATTCTTCACCCATCGAAGATTCAGAAAATGCCAAAGAAGATGTAGATACAAAACAAGAAGAAAGATTCTCATCATGTCAGACAGATTCAGAAGAGGAAGAGTATGAAGAAGAAGAATTTGATTACAAAGAAAAATTGATCAGTGCAATTAAATATCTAAGGAAAGAAAGAGAAGAAAACAAGTCATCCACAAAAGAATTGATGAAGCAAAAGGAAAGTGTTCAAGGTTCCGAAAAATATCAGCAGGTCATCAAGAATTTAAGAGCTCAACTAGAAGAGGCCAGAAGAATTGAATAACCTCTAGAATATCAAAAGAAATGTTTAGAAGCCAACATAGCAGCACAAAATGAAGAAGCATAAAAGAGAGAAAAGATACTGATGGATCATCTGAAGGAAAGAACCAATGACTTAAACCAACTTGAGGAAGAGTTCAATGGTCAAGAAGAGAGAAGACTGGAAGAAGAAATAATTACATTGAAAATCCAACTTGAAGAAGCTAAGAGAACAGAAGAGGTCATGAAGTCTCAGATAATGAAGAAAGAAGAAGAGGTTGAGAATCTTGAAGAAGAATTTGTCACATTGTTGTACGTGAATCCCCCTGCAGACAAGTGGATTCCCTCTTGGTCTCTAAACTCCTAAGGCCAAGACAGAAAGTGCTAAACATGGACACTGAATTCATTTTAGATCTAATCAATCTAATGAATGAAAGAGAAGGAGAAATATGTGTACCTTATGAATGACATTTGTCTTTACAAAGTCCTGGCTGAGCTTCGATCCTGAGCTCCTTGATAGGTCCTATAGGAAAAACAAAGATACAATGGACTTCCTACTCTATTGATATTATCTCAATCATAGAACCATCTACTGCAGACAAACTTATATGGAACAAGTACAAGCTTGAAAGAAACAGGCCAAGCATTGATTATTAATGAGAACAAGTAAAAGTACTTACAATCCTTTGGATGAAAGTGCAGCATCTTTCTCCAGTTATCCTTGTCCAAACCCTTTGCTCAATCAATCTCCATTGATTGCTTTGATGACATCTCACTCATGAGATCATAAGTTTGATGTAATTCTCAATTGTCATTGTACCTTTCACCATGAGAAGGCGTCTTTATATAACCTTGGAGAGGTCCAACCACTTGAGAGATATTTGGGATAAGTTGAGGATTCCTCTCCTTCAGTTGAGGATCTTCCCTAAGATCATGCTTTGACCATCTATTCGAATCCAACTACCTTCAGGAGTTGAGGGATTCTTCCCTTATTTGTCTCAAGAAACCCAAAACTTGCTAAAAAGAGGGTAGCGCTCCCCCAAAAGGATGCACAGATTGCTCAAACACTCCCCAAAAAAGTTAGGGTGTGCCAGCACTCCCTAATAGTGGGTAGGGGAGCGCTTCTCTCCAAAAATCTACTTTTTAGTGATTTTATCAATGAGAAAAGGTTTGTATTCCCTGTCAAGAGACTTTTCATCTTCCAAACTAACCTTTGAGGTGTCTTGAGTGTCTTTATGATGTCGTTAGAGGCACGACATAGGCAAGATGGCAGTATACTATTTGTGATACTTGCAACACTTGTAGTCAAGATGCGACACTTGTGGACAAGATGCGACACTTGTGGACAAGATGCGACACTTACAAAACTTGTAATGACGACACTTGCAACACTATCAAAGTGAGTAATTTTGAGGTGTAACAAATTTCCCCCCAAAGTATGAAGTTAGAAGACGATGATGACTGAAGTACTTTTTAGACTTTTTTGAGCAGGGGTATGGACACAGAGAGACCGTAAAAAGATGCACACAACCATCAAACAAATATTATGACATGTTTCAAAACCCAAGGCAGGCATACCTATGCTTGAGTGATAAAGACTTTTTAGGTATGTCCGCCATAAAATACATTGCAGATCCATAATTATATTGACAAAAGGTATAGCCACTGAAGATACACTATGGATCTATACTCCTATGACCTGAACGGATCATAGCCACAAACAATACATAGTGGATATATGATATGACAAGACATAGCCACAACCAATACAAAGTGGATCTATGTAACAGTATATGTGTCATAGTTCAAAAGAAATCCTTCGCAACCTGGGCAAAGTACATATAAGAGTGAAAACTCAACCCAGGGTCTTCTTACCGATCCTGATGTAGTACGCAAATAACCATGTGAATAGATGTCTTGATGTCAAACATGGCAGAAACCACTTGATTACCGGTCAATGATGTAAACCGTTAACAAGCACGAGGGAGATCACCATTGATGTCAATGATTCCCAAGGTAATCTAGTACATACCGATGAATGTGAATGAATGAGATAAAGTCGAACATCCATGGAATCATCCGATCAGGGGTCAATGATGTAAACCCATTTTCGGACGCGAGGAGGCCTGCCATTGAGGCATGAAAGTCCCAAGGTACTAACTGGTTTCTAATTCTAGCTCTTGGATAATGTGTTGAATTCGACAGGAATAGACTCATCGAAGGAGGGCCTTGATGTATTCCCCATCAATGACATGAAACTGACACAGAGATTTAATTGGTAGATCAAATGAACATGGACTGACATGGGTATTGAAATTGGATATTTATGATGGTTGAATCTCGAGGCAGATACTTCCCTTGAACACTGAGGCATGACAGTAGAAACATGACATGGAACAAAACTTGATAATGCAGTGGATGCTTTGAATTTCGTCAGGTGACCCAAAGGAGTAAAAGAAACTCAGAGGATTGGCTCAGTGCAGAGGTTCAGTGGATTAAAATGTGTGCAAAGACAAAGTGTTGTGTTCAAGGGCGACGGTAAGAATTACTGGTAGTGTTCTCAAAAAATTGCTTAGCTTGCTTCTTTCAATTTCCCCCCCATCCAGATAGATGAGTACCTATTTTTAATTTAACAAACTCGAGGAGGGTAACACATGCTCGATATGACTCACCTTTGGTAAGTCCCTCTTCCTTTGTTTAGAGAACTGGAAGAAGTAAGGGTTCGGTCCCGTATGGGCCCTTCAATGTATGATTGTTTAACAAGTCCAGAGAAGGTAAACTCGATGGTTTTTCATATTTAGAGAGTCTAAAAAGAACTTAAAGACGACTCCAATGTTGTACTTTTTCGTAATTTTAGTCTCGCGAGGCTGAACAAGAGATAAATTATCACTCGAAAGATGCCCTTTCAAACCTTTTAACAAGTGGGAAAGGAAGCAAGATCACTCGAAAATATTTTCACGTTTAGAGAGTCTGAAAAGAGTTTAAAGAAGACTCCAAGGGGTTCCTTTTTCGTGTATCCATGCGGGTCCGAAAAAGAGATAAAAGTTTACCCTGCGTATTCTCATGTGTTGGAGCTTGAGAACGAAGGAAGACTATGCTCATGAAGGTGATAAAGATAAAATGAACAAAACCCACTTCAAAACCTGCCAATAATGTCAAAAAACTGCATTCCAGGGGATCAATAAGCCTCCAAACATTTCTCAAAAAACCCAAAAATAACTATATCATATGAAAAAAATGAAAAGTATAATAGTAAAAAGGGGTAAAAAATGGCATTTACCATTTCATTTATGCAGAGATTTGTAGCAGTGGAGAATTTGTGTTTTTGGAGCTGAATCTTGAATTGTTCGGTGCCAGATCTATGGTTGATCATTTTCCTCATTGTTTGGACCAGGTTGGTGTTCTTCTCCTTCTCGTTCATTTGCATGATTTAAATTTTGTTTTAAGGCACTAAAATGTTATGAAAAATGGTTCCCTGGGTCAACCCAAGCGCCCAAAAAGATCAGTGCTCTCTAAAAATCATGAGTATGCACTGCATATCTTGGAAAACGCTCTTATTAACCCATGGATGGCACGTCAACGCTCTGATGTAGTGGCAATGGAGCGTTGTCTCAAAAAATCATAAGAAAAATGCCCAAAAATGGCTTACGCGTGCCCAATCTGTGAAGAGGGCATTTTTGAGTTTTTGAACATTTAAATGGATAATGTAAAGGTGGATGGATGTCCTGATGTTCATATGAAAAGGGCATTGTTCTTTTGCAAACACAAATAATCATTTTTTTTTATTTTTAAATTGCCAAAAAATTCGCTGAAATCATGATTTAATGAATTGTGTTGTTAATTTTAGGTGACTTCGGCAACATGCTTGAGTGGAAATAAAGAGAAAGCTAGCTCGATGATGTGGCCTCTCTGCAAAGTCCCCGATCAAGAGTCGCGTTGAGGAATTGTGGTCTCCTTAAATATTTCAAAATGCAAAAGATGAAGAAGGAGATTCTTCTTCTCGAATACATGATCGGGTTGTGGAATGTTGCAGAGCAAGGGTTCTAGATAGGGATGCAACTTCTAACCATCAAGATGGAGGATGTATATTTCATAACCGGTCTTTCGAAGAGAAGGGTTCCTATAGCTTTATCCGGGAAGAGGGCACTTCTTGCACCTGTGGATGAGTATCTAGCAAACCATTGTGTCTCGGGGGCGAGGCTAGTTGGAGGCAGGATTGCAATAAAAGAAATCAGAGACTTTCCTCATCGATCCATTTTGTTTTCCATCACAAGCATAGAAGGAAGTACCAGTGCACATCTAGTCTCAAGATCACAGGTGGCTTATGGTTTACAGTGTTTAGAGCCAACATTGTTCGACTGGAGTGCAGGGTTCCTTCAAAATGTGAAGGAACAAATCATGAGATGCAGAGAAAGACAACAGAAGCAATTTGGGTATGGTTCATTCTTGGTTTCATTATTTTTAGAACGCATTCCCCAGATGCAACCTCAGATTGCATTGGCAGAGTGACCAGTGGGAGAACCACGTATGGAGCAGTGGACAAGCTAGTCCCTGAGACTAGGCTCAGATTCAAAGTTTAGATTTACTGAGGGCTTCTTCACTTGGATGAGGCACCAAGTGATTGTGATAGAAGATTTTCCATACGTCGGAGTGGATTTCCAGGGAAGCATGGACTTGGTCCTTCCATTAGGAGAGGATTGGGACGCGTCAGGTGAGAAACCAAAAATAATCTTCACAAGTGTTTTTTGTTTTTTTGAATTTTTTTTTTTAAACGTTATATTATATTTTTTTTGGGGGGGTACATAGAAAATTCTTTAACAGACGTATCATTTCATCATGCAGATAGAGGATTAGTACATCCAACAGATATTCCAACATTGGGGCATCGCAGAGATGCTCAGGTTGTAGTTGATCAAGGGGTAGCGGCAGGAGAACTCCATAAGGTTGAAGGAAACCTCCAAGGCCTCACAACAGGTATCCCTCCTCTTAAGAGGCGGGAAATACTGCTACATCTACAGAGACACACTGTGGGGGTGTCTGAGAGTCTCAACTCTTTACTGAGGCGAATAGCCCGTGCAGTGATATATTACTTGCAGCATAATGTAATGCAGGGAGATTAGGATCTTCCTGATGATTGTATAGTCTGTAGGACGATGTTTATGGGTGTGAGGACCCATATTTTTCCTATCTATGTATCATTTTTTATGTAATCAAACATTTTCAGTCACGCCATATATATATACATTTCCAAGTATTTACAGTGCCAAAAGATTTTCAAATGATGTTTTTATGTAACGTGTTTTAATTTACATGATGATATGTGATGTGATTCATTTCCTTTATGAAATCTTATCTATGTGCAAGATATCTATCCATAATGTAATTTGCTAGTGAATCTGAAATGGTATTAAGTTCTCTTGGTATGTGTCAATATTCGATAAAATCAAACATTCGTTCAAGACAGCGCACTCGTAGATGGAGACGTAGCAGGATAGGGTTGTGAATAACGTAGATACAATTGAGTTGATATACCACGAGTTGAGAGTCCAGATGAACAATTATGCGGGAAATGCCTAGGGAGGATGCCTCAGTTAAAATTCCAATGACAACATGATATTCTTCCATGTTATTAGTTGTTGATCCTAAGCAAATACCTCTTGAACTAACCAACTAATTAGAGTGGTAAATGACCCAAGCTGCGGAGGAAACGTTTTGGGTTTGTCGACTAGCGCCATCTACAAACCCGACAAATATAGGAAAGGAAGATGTCATTTGCACACAAAAAACACAAGGCATAGTATAAGTGGCCAAGGAAAAAACTCGAGCACGCAAGAGAAAAGACACACCAAAAAAAATAAAAATACAATAGTGTACAAAGCATGTATTCTAGATGTCCTAGGCATAGTACTTCTTTAGGTAAATCCTATTCTGGGGCTTGCCCAAGGAAACTCCATTGTAATCGACTAGTTTGTAGGCACCTCTATGTAGAACATGTTTCACGATGTAGGGACTGTGGGCCATAGAGGTTCTAACTTCCCTGTCCCAAAATTATCATGAGCCTGGTCATATACAAGGACTAAGTCTCCTTTTGCAAAAGTGCGAGGATGAACGGATTTGTCGTATTGATGTTTGATTCGCTTTTTATATGTCTCATTAACGAGAGCATCATCATGACATGTTTCTTCTAGTCTAGTCAAGTGTAGGAAACGTTCTTCTTCAGCAGAAGTGTGGGGCAGGAGTTCTACTTTAAGTTTTAGTGAATGAATTTCACACTCGATTGGTAAGACAGCCTCAATGCCATATACTAAATGGAAGGGAGTGAATCCAGTAGCAGTTTTTACTGAGGTCCGATAAGCCCAGAGAGCGGAAAAAAGTTATAGATGCCAAGATGTCTTGGTTACCCCTACCATCTGTTGGATCATCATTTTGAGGACCTTGTTGATAGCTTCAACTTGTCCATTAGCTTGAGGGTAGTAGGGAGATGAGTTCTCATGGAGAAAACCCAACTTGGTATGCAACTCATTCATCATCTGGTTTTGAAAATGGGAACCATGATCAATGACAATGGCTTGTGGAACACCAAAGAGAGTGATGATGTGATTAAAAAAGAAAAGGGTTGTAGTACGACCATCATTCAGAAAGGTAGGCATAGCCTCAGCCCATTTTGTAAAGTAATTGACGGTGACGATTATATAACCGTGCCCCCCGTCTGAGGTAGGCTTACACTGCATGAAATCAATGCCCCATTTTCCAAAGGGGTTGATGGAAACAACGGGATGCAACAGAGCAGGGTGGGTGTGTGCCTTGTTTTGAAAAACTTGGCAGGGTGGGCACTTTTTGACGGCCTCTATACAATATTTGAAGTTGGAGGGCCAAAAGTATCCAGCACGTAAAATTTTCTGGGCGGTAGCCATCCCATAAAGGTTACCACCACAGGCTCCAAGGTGACATTCATTGAGGATGCGTTCATCTTCTTCATGAGTGAGACATCGTCGCAGGACGGTATTAATTCCACGATGATATAAAGTGTCGCCGATAATAAGATAACGACGAGAGTGGTGGCGAATACGACGGTGTTCTTCACGAGAGATATCTGGTTGAAAACATTGTGTCTGGAGATAGAGAATGATGGCTCCACCAATAATATGTCAGGAATGATTACCTTGATCATCCTTCGTCGTCATCTCCACTCATGAATATGGTCAGAGATATGCACGGAGTTAGTTTGACGAAGGGAGGTCAAGATTTCAGTACTCATCTCATAGAGAATAGGTAGTTGAAAGTGCATGAGGAAAGACATGGCAAGGGAATTGAAATCGTGAAAAGAAGCATGTGGTAGTTCAATATACCACTTTGTTGTCGAGCTTGTAAGTGTTCGCTGGAAAAAATGCAAACGTATAGAATCATCCATGAGGGAGTTTGATGAACACCACAAATGGAAATTCATCACATGGTTATTTGGATCTTCTCCAAATTTTCCTTCAAATTTTGGAATATCAGAAGGAAGTTTAGCTGGAATAACTAGCCAAATCGGTGAATGAAAAATAGGATCATTAGTTAACCGAGACAAGCCTGGGAGATCCAGAGTTGCAAGGAAAGGTAACTGTCGGTTAATTTTCGGATGATACTGGTGTGGCATAGGAACACTAGTAGGACCATAAATTGGGTTAGGTGGATAGTTGTAACCAATAGTTCCTCCTACATATGGTTGTTGTTGGCCAGGATAAACAGGATTTGATGATGGTTGAGAAACATTTGCATAACCCAGGGGGTTCTGAGCATTATAAGTCGGGTGATTTGTTTTCCCATAAGGAGGATAAACATTTTTCCCTTAAGGATGGTAAGGAGCAGATCCCGGAAGTGGATATACATTAGACCCATGAGGAGGATAAGTTTTTTGTCCCTGAGGACTCCAGGTGGTGTTTGGGATGCCGCCTAGATAAGGTTGTCCATAAGATGTTCCGAAAGGAACAAGATTTTATACTCCTCCTTGTGGGTTATGATATGAGTGCCCCCCAACGTGAGGTTGGGTAAAATTACCTCCTGAAGATACTCCCCAAGATTGGGAAGGGTTTCCAGCAAATGAAGGTTTCCCCCCTGCCAATGGTGGATTAACGACCGGGGTATGACTGGCAAAGGGAGGTTTCCCTCCAGGAGGAGCATGAAAAGGGGGTCGTCCTTATTGGTTGTGGAGCCTGATTATCTTCCTGATTTCGAGGTCCTTGCTTTTAGCCGTGTTGATACCCCATGAAGTATTTACACCCCAGAAGTATGTACACTCTTCCATGCGGGGGAGTGCAGAGGGGGGGTACCCCCTCT
>JASDQU010010731.1:43668-83325 GCA_032191745.1 Picea mariana
CGCATGCTCCCACAGCCAGTCTTTCCTCAACTATTGTCACCACTAACTCCACATCGTTCGGGGTTAGTGATATATGGCACTGTGATATGTGGGCCTTCGCCTTCTTTCAGCCACCACTAGTTTTCTCCCCTGGCCACTTCTCTTGGGTTCCTGATGGCTCAGAAATAGTGGGCATATGAGTATCTCTAGCAGTGGTTGGCCTCATTTCTTCTCCCAAAGGAATCTCATGGATCCTTGTCCTAGTTTCTTCCTCCACAGGGATCCCATGTGTCCCTTTTCCTATTTCTTCTATGCACACTTCTTCCATTGGATGTGTTGGTGTTTGTTTTGCATGAGGTGGAGCCTATGTGGTGCCCCTTGGTGGTCTATTATGTGTTCTACATTTCTTCTTGGTTGGGGTGCTTCCCCCCTCTTGACCATGCATACTCCTCTTTTTGGTTCTGGCCTCTTTGGTACCTATTTGGTGTGTTGGGACTAGTATTAACTGCTTCTGAGTTTGTGGGCTTGGTACTGTGGTTGGAATCACTAGTACCTTACATTCTTCGAGCCACTACTGGAACTCTCTTTGTATCTCTTCTGCCGTCAAACAATAGTTTAGTTGTAGCCATTCCTTGGATTTGTCTCTCTTTGCTTACAATCATAAGCTATGACATGTTTCCTTGAAGTTAGCAACCTGTCCAAACTCTTGGACAGTCTCTGGTGAAATGTGCCATGTATCCGCAATGGGGTCCTGGATTTCTAGGAAATAACTCGCAAATATGTTTGTATTTGTATTCATTATCTTTGGGTCTTCGTTGTTGTGTAATTATATGTAGCACGTTGTGCCACACTTTCTTGGTCTCTCCAGATACTTACTGTAAATTGGTTCCTTCCAGCCAATGAGGCCAATGATGATGAGTAACCACGAGTAGTTGAACTTACATCCCCAATCTTGTGTTTCCTTATAGTCCTCTAAAAATGATTTCAAGAGGTATGGGGCTCAACTCATCGATCTTCCCTTTGCACATTGCGCGGTGGCGGAAACCACACCGGTTGGTACTTCCTTTTTGAGACACTTGCATATCAATTTTCCTTCGAGGAGTCTGGTCACAAACCATTTCATAGGATCTATGATGTTGATCATGATTCCCATGTTACTACGCTCCATGCCATACTTGGCCTTGATTTCATCCAAGATGGCCTTGGCTCTGGTTTTATCCTCCAGGTATTGTTCTAGATTTTCCCCACTTGTGGGTAGCCCCATCATTGTTGTGGTGAGGTCCACAGTGATAGGCACCAGCCTATCCATCCACAAGATCCATCCATGAACTCATGCAAGAAGTTTCTTAATGAAAGCATTAATGTGTTTTCCCCACCCAAAATGTAGGAAATCCAACAAGTTCATGATGTCAATGTTATAGAACCCAAGAATCCACTGCATCGGCTCTAATAGTCGCATGCATGATGAGCCTTCTCCCCTACTTTATAGATAATTTTGGGGTGCTAGGTATGGAAATTTGGAGACATATGTCATGTCATGGTCAAAGTACTTGATGGAATTCACTCCACTGACCATATATTCATCTATGCGCACCCCTTTCAAAATCTTTGGCAGACTCAGGGTCCCTTCTACTTGTGGTTGTGACCCTCCTTGCGCACTACTCTCAGTGTGATCCTTTCATTTGGCTTGTGGGGATGAGGCCCCCACCTCTGGTACATCCTTGTGTATTGTTGCATGTCTTGCTTCTGGTTCGTGGCTCTGTGGCACTGAACCCGTGGCCTGTTTAGCTTTTCATGGCCATGGTCCCCTCGATGTGTCAAATTCGATTATCTATGTGTCCTCCTCTAGTTGCTCGGCCTTCTACACTAGGTTTTGTTCCTTCTCTATTGTTATGGGTTTTACTTTGTAATCAAGTGTGTGGAGTTCATCCACATCCACCACTATGGATATCTCTTTCTCCCTTGCGTCTGTCACCCGAGCAGTACTTCTCGTGTTCCTGTCATCCCTACCTGGTGCTCCAAATCATGGTGGTCACATTGTGACGAGATCTGGACTGTAAATATTTGAACTCGATGGATGCTAGATCGAAGTCTCACTCTATCACTCTTTCTCTCGATTATGTGTTATTATCCTTCGCAATTAACACAATGAGATTATTTCCCCCCTTTTTCTGACTTTATAGCGAGGTGGCGAAGTGACAACTGTTCCGCACTAATAGCTGTCTCATTTTCAAATTTTGTTGTGTGTCCTGCGAGTGGTAACTTTGTACATGTTAACTGTTGTCTTGTGCATCGTGTTTTCAGAATTTTCCCTTTTCGTCACACTAAGTTCTTTACCTCTATGTACAGAATTTCATGTGTTTTTCACAATTTCAACGGTTGTTGCCAGTTGGCGTCTGAATTCCACAACCATCATTTTCGGAATTGCCACATTTTTCGACCATTGGTCCTTTTTCTGGCACGCTAGGATTTTTGAGCGTGCGGAGTCCTTAGCTTAGATACCCTTTTCTTCTGGAATAGTATTCTTATTTCGTCACGCTGACTCGGTGACCTGTGCGCATGAACTCTTTTCTTTTTCATCGCATTGACTTGCTGACCTGTGCGCACGGATTTTTTTTTTTTTTTTACATCGGATCTTACTACGCGGTAAATTACAAGTTGTAGGTGGTCAACTATCCTTGTACAATTTCAGTCGACTCCCATTGATCATGCCCCTCAATTTTTTTCCTTCCAAATCCTTCAACTGTACATCTCCTCTGTCTGTGACATTCTTGACCTCATATGTTCCCAACCAATGCATTCTTAACTTTCATGGATGTTGAAAAAACTTGAAGTCATACAGTAGGACTAGGTCTCCTTCCTTGAAAATTTTTCTCTTGATATGTTGGTCATGCCAAGATTTGTCCCTTTCTTTATGTACTTCTTGGTGAAAGCCTGCTAGAATCCTATCTTCTTCCATCCTCATCAGTTGAGTTAACCTTTCTTGTACTGCGCCTCACTCTGTCATGTTTGTAATTGTTTTGACATGCAGACTTGGTACCAAGAATTCTAATGCCACCACTGCTTCTTGTCCATACACCAATCTAAATGGTGTTTTCCCTGTCAACTTCTTACAGGTAGTTGTATATGCCCATAGTACTGTTGGTATATTGGAATCCCAGTCATCCCTATTGACATTGCAAATCTTGGTTAACGCATTCTCTATAATCTTGTTGAGGGTTTCCACTGTTCCATTTTCTTGAGGATGGTATGGCGTAATTTTATGATGGTAGACCTCAAATTATTCAGTCAAAGGTTTGATAGTTTTGTTGATAAAGTGAGTGCCTTGGTCACTCATCAGAATCCTTGGGCATCGAAATATGGTAAGAACATGTTCAAACAAGATCTAGTGATGTCTTTGCCCATCTTGAGACGTATTTTGTCACAGTGATGATGTATTGCATGCCTGACCTTCTTTTGGGTGGGTGGATTGGCCCAACAAAATCGATAGCCCATTTTTCAAACACTTGTAGATTTACATCTGGGTGTAAGGGCATCTCATCCTATTTTTTTGGTTTTCCAACCCTCTAAAAAACATCACATTGTTGGTAGTATTCCTTTGCATCTCGATGAATAGTTGGCCATCAAAATCTTGCGTGCAGTACCTTTTGCGTGGTAGATTTTCTTGCATAGTGTCCTCCATCTATTCCTTCATGGGCTTATGCCAACATCCTAGGCCTTTCATGTTCTAGCATGCACCATAAAAGTGTCCTACAATCAACTAGTAGTCCATTGCTCTGACAACCAGATTCTTCCTTTGCATAGTGTTAAGTTCCTGTGTAATATACCAAATATAAAATGTATGCAGAACAGAAATAAAATTCTATTAATGGCAGAATAACAACAATATAACTAGAACATTCACCACAGTAACATTGAAATGATATAAGAATAACAACAGAAATAACACTTTGAATCTGAAAGCAATGTTCACGGGGCTCTTCGAGGGGGAAACCTCCAGTTGAGTAGAGCTCTATTACAATAATATCCAAGCTAGGGTTCTCATACCCTTGACTCCTATTTATACTAAAAAGAAGCATCTAGAGGAAGATCATTCTAGAAACGAAATCTTCTATTAGGTCTTCTTACATCCGCCTTATTCAATTTTATTGAAAGGCCTTATTAATATTGACCTTTATTACATCCAAATATATTGTTCTACCTATGTGCGGGTTAGGACCCTAACATGTCCGCCCCCTTAAAAATAGCCTTGTCCTCAAGGCTTGAGATGAGGAAATTGTTGCAGAATGGTAGTTGGTTCCCAAGTGGCGTCTGCTGGAGTTGTATCTTTTCACTGGACTAGCACTTCCTTGATGGTTCTATGACATAGGCAACGCTCACGCTGGTCCAAAACTGCTTCTGGTTGTAGCCAAATGGATCCTTCTTCAGCTAACTCTGGAAGGTTGGTTTGAATTTGGCACTTAGCTCCAATCACCTTCTTTAAGCATGAAACATGAAAAATAGGATGTAGCTTCGAATGGTTGGGCAAAGCTAACTGATAGGTGACTTGTCCCACACACTTAAGCACAGTATAAGGACCATAAAATTTGGGCACTAGCTTCTAACAATGCTCGGCCTTGAGAGAAGTTTTCTTGTAAGGTTGCAGTCGAAGAAACACATGATCTCGTTCTACAAATTGACATTTAGAGCGACCTTGATCTACTTGTTTCTTCATGCGATTTTGTGCCATGACCAAATTCTCTTTGAGGGTACGAAGAATAGCCTCTCAAGATGTAAGTGTTAGGTCAACCACATGGACCTTCGAGGCACCTGGTAAGTATGAGAGAACTGAAGGTGGATTTTGTCCATATACCACTTCAAAAGGAGTCATGTGTGTAGTTGTATGGTATGAAGTGTTGTACCACCATTCAACTAGGGGTAACCATTGAGCCCACTTATTTTTCTTTTCCGAGGCAAAACACCTCAAATATGTTTCCAAAACACTTGTTGACAACTTCATTTTGGCCATCAGTCTGGGGATGATAAGTTGTGTTGCGATGCAATTCTGTGCCTTGTATCTTGAACAGTTCTTGCCAAAAATTGCTTGTGAAAGTTGGGTCGTGATCAGAAACAATAGAGTGTGGCATGCCATGAAGCTTGAAGACTTGATCCATGAATATTTGAGCCACCATGGATGTTGTAAATGGGTGTTGAAGGGCATAGAAATGAGCATACTTGGAAAGACGATCAACAACCACCATGATGACAGATTTATTTCCCGATTTGGGTAAGCCGGTAATAAAATCCATAGAGATATCCTTCCAAATAGTAGGTGGAATCGGGAGCGGTTGTAGTGTGCCTGGTGATTTCACTGTTTCTCCTGTGTTGGATTGACACACGTCACATTCAGCTACAAAATTACGAATGTCCTATTTCATGCCATCCCAGAAAATGGAACGTTTGACCCTGTCATAGGTTTTGGTGAACCCGGAGTGCCCTATTGTGGGTGTAGCATGAAGCTCAGAAAGTACCGTGGATTTAAGATTTGATTGTTTACTTAAATACAAATGGCCTTTGTATCGAAGTTCCTCATGGAGCCAAGAGTACCTTGGGGAAGCTGAAGCATTGGACTGCAATTGTTGGATCAACTTTGAACTTTTGGGATATTGTAGACATTCCTTGTGAATGGCTTGGAGCCAATATGGTACAATGAATGAAAGAGAAAAAAGGGATCCTTCATCTTCATATTTTTGGGAAAGTGCATCTGCAACCACATTTTCTTTTCCTTTCTTATAAATGATCTCATAATCATATCCAAAGAGTTTAGTCAGCCATTTTTTTTGTTCTGGGGAGGAAATGTGTTGTTCCAGAAAATACTTGAGGCTTTGATGGTTTGTCTTAATTTGGAACCGTTGCCCAAATAGATAAGGATGCCATAGATCCATGTCATGCAGAATAGGCAACATTTCCTTTTCATAGATGGATTTGCCCAGATTTATTTCAGATAGTTTCTTGCTGGTAAAGGCCAAAGGTCGACCCTCTTGCATAAGGACAACACCAATTCCTTTCCCTGAGGCATCACATTCCAACACAAAGGTCTTTGTGAAATCGGGAAGGGCGAGGACTAGAGTGGTGCACATGGCCATATTCAAGGTTTGAAAAGCTTGAGCAGCGGCTGGAGTCTAAGTGAAAGAGTTCTTTTTTAGGAGAGCAGTGAGAGGTGTTGCAATCTTCCCATAATTCTTAACAAAATTGCGATAATACCCTGTTAAGCCTAGAAATCCACGCAAGCTCTTAAGATTCTTTGAGTGAGGCCAGTCTTTCATAGCTTCAATCTTTTTAGGATCCACCCTGACGCCATCTTTTCCAACCAAATGACCCAAGTATTCTACTTCTAAGGCACCAAAAGCACATTTAGACTGTTTCAGGAAAAGTTGGTGCTGAGAGAGTAGATGGAGAACTCGATCCACATGAGCAAGATGGTTTGTCTAGGTTTTTCTATAGATGAGGATATCATCAAAGAAAACTAAGACAAAATGGTAGAGAAAAAGATGGAAGACATGATTCATGAGGCTTTGGAAGGTGGAGGGGGCATTACACAAGCCAAAGGGCATGACCAAAAACTCATAGTGGCCCTCATGAGTTCTAAAGGTAGTCTTGGGAATATCTGCCTCTTTCATACGTATCTGGTGGTAGCCCGAACGAAGATCCAGTTTAGTGAAGAATTGAGCGCCACTCAATTCATCCAGGAGGTCATCAATGACAGGAATGGGAATTTGTCTTTGATGGTAAGTTTGTTGAGGGAACGAAAGTCAGGACACATTCACCAGGAACCTTCTTTCTTCAGGACCATGACCACAGGAGATGAATAGGGGCTCATACTAGGGTGGATAACGCCTGCATTAAGGAGTTCCTAGACCGTTTTCTCAATTTCATTTTTTTGGGAAAAGAGGTGACGATAGGGATGGATATTGGGAGGAAGGCTTCCTGGTACAAGGGGAATGGAATGATCATGAGCACCACAGGAAGGAGGGAGGCCTTGGGGAGTGGAAAAGACCAATTAATGTTTGGAAAGGTTGGCTTGGAGGTCTTGCGGTATCGAGGGTTTCTATGTTGCTTGTATGGCATGGAGTTGGGCGATAACACCAGAATGACCCTTTTTGAGCAGCTTTTCCATGTGAAGGGAACTAATGATATCAGATGAATCAGTGGTGATGCCATGGAACTTATATTTGTGACCCTCCTAGTCAAATTGCATGGTTAAGTCTTTAAAATCCATGAGAATGGGACTCAAAGTTCTTAGCCAGTCTCCACCCAACACAATGTCACAACCTCCCATGTCCATAGCAAATATATGGGATTTCAGGTGGTAGTCACCAATTTGGAGATGCACATTTTCACAACGCCCTCCACATTTCATGGAACCACCATTGGCAATCATGATTTGGAAATTATTGATGGCATGGATGTAGCAATGAGTTTCTTGGGCAATGCGGCGATGAATAAAATTATGGGTGATGCCACTATCAACTAGAATGATGACCTTTCAATGCTTGATGTAATCGATTAGCTTGAGGGTTTGGAGAGCAGAGAAGCCAGTGAGACCATTGATGGAAATGATGGGTTCTACTTCAAGAGGGTCTGAGGGAGGGGTTATGTCAGTGGATTCAGGTGATTCAGACATAGAGGGAGTTTCTTCATCTTCTTCCGAAATCTCCTCGGAGATGGCCATAAAAATATTTTGTTCTTTACACTTGTGGCCCAAGAAATATTTGTCATCATAGTTATAACAAAGGCCTTTGAGTTGGCGTTCATCCATTTCAGCTCGGGTCAATTTTTGGATCTTTAGTGGAGCAGAGGGAGCAGTGGAATTTACTAGTTTAGGGCAAGGGATGAAGGAGGGTTTGTGGTTTTGAGAAGATACAACCTATTGTGATTCTTTATCTCTTTTGGTAGCCTCCACCCTACTCTCAGGCCGAGCCATGAGGACATGGGCCCGAATTTCATCCTTGAGGCCACTGATAAAACACTCTTGGAAAAAGGCATCAGACATGCCCTCTATTCTAAAAGCCAGGTGCTCAAAGGCAGCTATAAATTCTTCCACTGTTCCTAGTTGTTTCATCTTTGTCAAATGGCCCAAATGGTTGGTGTCAGTGTCAAAGCATTCATAAATCTCTGCCACAAATTGTGTCAAAGAAATATACCCTTGACGTGAATTTTTTCTCCATTGCCACCATTGCCAATGTTCTTGATCTAGATGGGGAACACCATACCAGAGTTTGGCCAAGTCATCTGTAATGCTCTATAAAGAGAAGTAATGTTCCATTTGGGTTACCCAACCAATGGGGTCTGAGCCATCAAATTTGGTCACATCCACCCGTGGAAGGCGTAGGTCACATTGAAAGTGATGGTTCTGCAAGGTATGGGAATGAGATGAATGGTCACCTTCAGTATGTGGGGGTGAGGAAGAGGAAGGGTTATCTGTAGGGATATGCAGTTTGGTGTAGAGTGATGAAAAGACTGATTCAATCTGGGTGGTAAGGTCTTGTTTGATTTCTCCCATGGAGGACTACATGGTTGTATTGATGGCAGCAACATTGGCACTGAGTTGTTTCACTTCTTGTTAGGTCTCAATGAGACCATATTGCAAGGTGTTGAAGCAAGCTTCCAAGTCTTAGTTATGAGTATGGGCCATGAGGATGGGGGAACTGAAAGGGGCAAGCGGGGTAAAACAATTTTTCCAAAAAAATGATATGGATGAATGTGATAAGGGAGAAGAGATGAATCTAATGGAATAGGTCTAAAATAATGGTGAAAAAATTTCTAGACTCTTTTTTTTTTTAACAGAGTTATACTCCGGTATGAAGAATACTACAGAGAGGAAATGCCCAAATGCTTAACCAGAAATAAATGTGTATTTACTTGGCAACCCGAACACAGTTGCATGGCAATAGATCTTGTATGTTTTAATTTGTTTATGTTTGTGTCCCCCAAGGGTTAGGTATTCAAGGGTTCTACAGACAAGGGTTTGCCCTATGCTATAGCTCTCTGATATACGTGTGGGGTCCAATAGTAGTACTTGGCTGAATATCTCAGGGCACTAACTAAGGAGGATAGACCGTACCATTAGTCGTACTACCCGACTACCCAGGTACTAGAGAGTATCTTCCCGAGTGTTGCTCTCGGTGACACTATAGTAGTCAGGCGACCGATCAGTTTATCTAAAGAGGGCTTCAGGTAATCTAGGTTGATCCACACACAGGTGTTATCTGATGCACTACCACTCGAAGGGGTATCAACATGGGTTACAAGGGTGGCCAACAGATGTGCACTTAAGTACCACTTGCATTTCCTGCATGTATGAATCACTCAACCATGGGTTTATGTGCATAATGATACATCTTTGTGGCTTAAAGACGTCGGAATACGTCTCTACCCTGAAAAAAAAAATTAACCCACACTTTATGCCGAGGAAAGTGATCTAATACCACTTGTAATATACCAGATATAAAATGTATGCAGAACAAAAATAAAATGCCAGTAATGGCAGAATAACAACAATATAACCAGAACATTCACCACAATAGCACTGAAATAATATAAGAATAACAACATAAATAGAACTTTGAATCTAAAAGCAATGTTCACGGGCCTCTTCGAGGGGGCAACCTCCAGTTGAGTAGAGATCTATTACAATAATATCCAATCTAGGGTTCTCATACCCTCGACTCCTATTTATACTAAAAAGAAGCATCTAGAGGAAGATCCTTCTAGAAGCAGAAGCTTCTATTAGGTCTTCTTACATATGTCTTATTCAATTTTATTGAAAGGCCTTATTAATATTGACATTTATTCCATCCGAATATATTGTTCTACCTATGTGTGGGTTAGGAACCTAACATCTTGTGGCACATTCCATGTACTTAAATACTCAATAATGTCAGCAAAATAACCATCTGCAGCCTGGACTGAAAATAACTATGCGTCAGGGAAGGTATCCTCTATGTTTGTAGGCTCCTTGCAATTGGTGACCCTTGACAAGTGATCAGGTCCTTCATTTAGCATCCCTGGTTTAACTATGACTTCGAATTCAAATTCTTGAAACAAAAGTAACCATCGACAAATTCTCCCCACCCAACACTAGCTTGTTGACTAGGTACTTAAGGGATGAATGATCTGTGAACATCTTAAAATGTTTTCCAAGTAAGTAATTCTTGAAATTTTCAAGTGCATACACATTGTCCATACCTTCTCGCTCTGTAGTGTTGTAATTATGCTCGAAGTCTGACAGTTTTATGCTTGCAAATGTTATGGGATGCTCCAAATCCCCTACTCCTAGTTGCACTAGAATATCTCCCAGGGCTATGGTCGATGCATCTACATGCACATGGAATGTCTTCTCCCAATCTGGAAAGACTAATATGGGTGTTGTGACCATCTTCTCCTTCAAGGTATCCAACCCTTGCTGACAGTTCTCATTCCACTGGAATTTAGTATCCTTCTTGAGAAATTTCTCCATTGGAGCAGTGATCTGCACATACCCCTTTATAAATTTTCTGTAATATCCTATATGTCCCAATGTGGCTTGCAGCTGACCCACTGATTTTGGTGGTGGTAAATTTACTATTACTGCAATCTTTGTAGGATCCACGATCAAACCTTGTTTGCATACTATGTGACCCAATAGAATTTCAAAGGGTGTTCCAAATATACATTTCTTAATGTTCATGGATATTTGGCACTGCCTACATATTTCTAACATCAGCCTCAACACCTCTACATGATCTTTCAACAGGTTGTACACTCTCCAATCATCCAAATATACCTTTGGAAATTGATGGATGAATTCTTTGAAGGCAGCAATGACTACTCTAGAAAAACAATTTGGTGCATTCTTCATACCAAAGGGCATGACTGTGTACTGGTACGATCCCCATTCTATCACAAAGGTAGTCTTGTATCGACCTTATGGTGCTATCTTGATTTGGTGGTAGCCTTAATAATCCATCGCTGAATGAGTATGATTCCTGACCTCCCACATTTTCTAGGACTTCATTTGTAAAGGGTGTAGGGAAGGGGTCATGTAGGAAAGCATCATTGATATTTCTTAGATCTACACAGATTCTTATGCCTACTTTCTTCTTCTCCTGAACTACCATGGGGCTTATCCATTATGATTCTTCTACTGGTTCTATGATTCCTTCTTCCAGCATTATGTCGATTTCTGCTCTTACTTTCTACTTGTATATGGGGTTCAATCTGTAAGGCCTTTGTTTGATAGGTCTTGCCTCTGGTTTGATAGGTATCTTCATATCTCCAAGTTCTCCTACGATACCTTTCATTTATATGAAATTTGTTGGGAACAGGTCACTCTACTCATGTAGTAACTATGTTATCCTTTCCACTGTTTGCTCATCCCAGTAATCCCCAATACTGTCCATCCCGGGATTCTCCTCTGTTCCAATATTGACCTTCTTTACTTTAATAGGCGCAGTAAATTATTATGCTACTAAGGAGGGCCCTGCTACCTCCCTTTCTCCTTTGATCTCTGGAGTCTAGATATTGTGTGGATCTTCTTCGTCTGGTATGTCTTGAGCTTGGCTCGAGCTGCTTCGAATTGTCTATGTGATACTACTTCTTTCTCAGCAAATTCTTGAACAACCACTTCGTTGATAGGTCCTTCTAGTTGTTGCTCGACTGTGACAACTACTTGTTCTAGTAGTGTTCCCTAGCCTTCAATTTCTTCAAACAGTAGGTAGGCCGCCTCCTAGCTCGGCTGGAGTTTCTGGGTGACTTCCATCACTTTGTTTTGCGTGGTAAGAACGAGCTTTTGGGAAGTGCATTATTCCGGGGATCTCTTCATCCTCTCGATGGGTGATAGGAGATTGAGTTGCGCCTGTACTGTATCTATGTGCTACTTTTCTTCCTTGAGTTGGGACTCCAGTTTCTTCAACTCTGGGTCTTCAGATAGTTTTTCATATATCTGCACGCTTCTGCTACTTAGTTGTTTACATTCTGCAGCAAGTGTTTTAATCCTCTCAACTACGCTCTGAGCATTCAATTCTCACTGGTCGTACACTTCTTGTGGAGTCTGTGGTATGGTCTGAAGCTCTAATTTCATGGCCCTTTGTTGAAGTTATTGAATAACTTCAGTCAGCTTCATCACTTGTCGCTCTATGGGTTCTTAGGCCTTCTATTCTAAGCCAGTCACAGAGAGAAATGCTTAGTTGACTGCTTCTTCAATTCCTATCTTCTTTGCGAGTAGATTCTCTTTATCTTTTTGTATCTTCAATCTGTCGTATTCAAATTTTGCTTGGAGATCATTCTTCTCTTGTTGCGCGACTTGGCGTTGTTCAATAATTTCCTCCCGTGATTTCTTTATGGCCTGGGTGGCATGCGCTTTTTCTTCCTGAGCATGTCAAAGACGTACTTTGACTGTATAAGCAATCTTGCGGAGCTGAACTAATTCATCTCCCACTTCTATTTTTCCTTCTGGCAGAGGTGTTGTAGAGATTACTCGGCTATATTGGAGTGCTTGTTGTACTCCTTGGAGTGCAATCTCAATTTGGTTATACATTTGTTCCTTCTTCACCTCCTTCTTCTCTATGATTTCCTTTGAAGCATCATTGATCACTGCAACAATGAAATCAAAGTAATCCAACATGAGGACAGTTTGCATCTTGGTTACAGGGGTTCTTGGTTTCTTTCTAGAGGAAGATTTCATAGGTGAGACCTTCCTTTTCTTCGATGAGTCTTCTTCATCCCTAGGTGGTGGTACTTTGAATTTATGAGTTTTTGTACCTTCTTCATCATCACCTTCCTCATCTGGTGTAATGGAAGTTGTCCTTACAGATAGGCTATCAACATACTGGACTTCTTCAGTATTCTTCGTCGTCTTTGCTTTCTTTGTCTTACTGGGCCCAAGTGTATCTTGCGCAGTCCTGGGGCTGTCGATGTCGGAAATTTCTGTGAGGTCTGCTGAAACAAGGAGGTCTGCCGACCATTCCTTGGTGATCTCTTCCAGGTCTTCTTCTGTCATCTTATAATAGGACTGAAGTTGTTCTTGGTGCTCATCAGTGCATGGGGTTAGGTATATAAAGTGGCGGTCTGTGCTAAACTTTATCAGAGATCGGAATCTCTACAAAGTGTTCAGAATTATGCAAGGTTCACTCCTTATGGCTTCTTTCAGTTGGTTATAGTACGCGTGGAAAACGACATTCAATTTCCATTGCTTTCTCATGTCGTTTGAGTACCATAATGTACTGAACTTCGTGACTAGTGGCTCAAAGGGGTCAAGGTCCAAGAAGATTGCACCTTCCAGTAGCTCCCATGCAACAAAAGTGCTCAGTATCAGGAGCCAGCTAAAATGGAATTCATGCCCCTAATCCTGGGCTTCTCTGCAGTCAATCTCCAGTTGATTCACCAGGTATTTCGCCCAGTTCATTCGTAGTCCCTTTGCGCACTTTCCTGCGAGGTCAACTAGAAAGACATATACTTGTGTTGGTCGATTCTTGTGTACCAACTTCCCTACAATCAATTGGCATGTGAGGCAAACTACACCACTTTCAATAGAATCTACCTTGTAGCCTCTCACACCTTTCTCAACATTGCCATAGGCTTCTTTGATCTTTTGCACAAGAGCACGGTCTACGGTCTTTCTAGGATAATACTCATGGGGATTAGGGCCCTGCATACTAAGATCGGTGATCTTATTGATCAGCTTCATATAAACAGTTATGCGAAGGTCTAACCATAGGTATACTCTGTGGTAACTTGCTAGCAGCAATTTTACACAAGCATTCACCTCCTGGTGTCCGTCAAAGTGCAGTATTTTCATAACATTGAGCAAAGTAGTTGCATGAGGTTCATCGTCCATTGTTGAGGGATGAGCTTTGAATTCTTGCCCTTAGTTCTCGTCAAGTACTTATATGGGGCGAGCATGATGTAAACTTTATGGTCCCCCAGGTTGAAGTTGCAAAACTTCAACACTGTAATCTTGACTTGATCTACGCGATAGGTACGTACTCCTTTCGGTATATATGCAGTGACTAGGCTGTATTCAAAGTATCTAGGGACACTATCCCTATTAATCTCACCGCTCAAAGGGGGTATGTAAGCTGGTAGGATGGATGGCACTAACTTCACATTTGCTATGTTGTCTTTTTTCTTAGTTCTTCTCTCTGCGCCAGCTCGAGATGTTCCTGCTCAAGCAGTCAACGAGGAGGATTGCACTCCTCCCTTCAATGATTCTTAGACTCCGATGGACATTCTTATTTCTGACATGACTCTCTCAGTCATTAAATCGAGAAGGACCTCTGTGACGGATTCCTCAAGTGCGGTGAGCTCATCGGACATACGCACTCGAGAAAGATAATTGGGGTCACAATGATCTCAAAATACTGCACTAGGATGAACAATCTGCTTGCAATGATCACTGTAGTAAATCACTATTTCTGCAGGCTTCGACTTTTCAGTTGGCAAAAGTGTTCTTCAGGCATGGCGCGATAAGCTAAATAGGAAATTCGTCAACGGTCTGCTTGCAATGGGTATGAAGCTTCCATGAACATTGATCCATCCATTATGGCATGGTCCAATGGTATGGTGGTGATATTTTAATGCTTTTATGTCCATTTGGGGTGGAAGTTGAATGGGTATATCGGTCCAATGGCTATATTTCTTCGCCACGGCGAAGTGCCATATGTCACGGTTCTAATATCCCGGCGAAGCTCAATTCTTGTGATTTTTTCTTCTTCAAAGTTTCCTCTGGAATCTTCTATAAATTTTCAATCTTGGCTCTCTTCTTACTTAGCTTCCTAGCCTTCTTTCCAGTGAGCTTCGTCTCGGTCATCCTTTTTCCATTCTGATTCTTATCTTCTCTCGACATAGTCACTTCACGATGCAGAGATTCTTTCTTCAGATCCAAGGGTAATAATCCTTCATCATATGGATTAGGTATTTTCGTATTTTGTAGTTCCTCTAATGCTCTTATAGCTTCAACATCCAAGTCCCTGGTGTTCAACGTCTTAGATATGTTCTCTTGTTCTTCCATCAAGTAGGTGATCTTTCTAGTCATAAATTCCATGAGTTCTTTCTTCTTCTGTTCTAGGGCTTCATTTTCTTCTTTTTTCTGGATCTGGTCTTTTTCAATCCATATCTTGCCTAACAAATCTGGAAATGGGGCATGATCCTCAATAAATTTAAAAACTTTGAATTCTTCCTCTATCGAAGCTCCATGGGTACTCATAGCTATCCGGGTAATCCTGCCACATAGGATTAGCATTTCTCCTTTAAACAACCCTATTTTTCCTAGTAAAGGAACCATAGAAGGCCTTCCTAGGGTTTCCCAAGTTATTTTTGTCATAATGTTCATCTGTGTTCCCTCATCCAAAGCACAGTCAATGTCGAAGTCTCCTATTCTTACTTCAATTTTCTCCTTTTCTTTGAAGATCTCTGACAAACTGGCATCTTTATGTTCATCCAGGGTTTCTTTCATTTTCAGTAACATAATCTCTTATTATTTCTGGGGTTCTTCTATAATCTTAGTCTCTTGATCTCCTTCAGAGTTTTCTTGCTCCATATTCATATTTTCAAGTTTAGCAATCATTCTAGGGCAATCCAGTACTTCATGGTCCATAGCCTTACAATAGAGGCAACTAGGGTTTCTCCTAGGGAATTCCTTAGCAAGATGTCCTCGTCTTCTACAACTGTAACAAAGAGTTAATCCTCTCTTTCTCTTTAATGATCCCCAACTTTTCTTATACTGCTTTCTAGGGTCATAATGGCTAGCCTGCAAAAAATTCTTTCTAGGATCCGGCGTACATTGGTTAGTCCAAAAATTCTTTCTATACATAGGTATAACATATCTTTCATTATTCTTATCAGATCTATCCATATCAAACGTTCTTTCATCTAACAATGCCCTAGTTTTCAACCTAGGAAAAAATCTATCAAGCATACCTATAACCCCAGTGTGGAACCGATAACCCCATGTATGACTAGTACGCCCAAAAGAACACTAGCATATTAACAACCGTATTTTAGTGGTATACGAATGATAGAAATGGGATCCAGTGACAACGCATCAACTAGGGGAGCCATTTCAGAAAATATTATTCAAGGATATACACTGTGCAGAGGTAGTAGTTCAGCACAGTTTGCAATGGCAGGACCTGATCCCACTATACAATTACCAGAAGTTCGAGGAGAGGCACCAGAAGACCCTGAGAAACACTTGTTTATTTGTGCAAAGATCTCAGAATAAAAACAGATCATTGATGAAGACACTAAACTTGCGCAGCTAGATATCATGCTAAGAGACCGTGCACTAGATTGGTACATGAGTCTAGATGTAAACAATCCACATGGGATGACAAGGACGCTGACATGTGTAAAGAAAATACTGATTAATGAGTTCCAGAAGCCAATCTCAAAGGATCAATACATGAACGAGATGATAGAAATATGACAGAAACCATGAGAATCTGTCTGGGAAATTGACCAATGATTTAAACGTTTGAAAGGGAAATTGAGGTATGCCATGACTGACATGCAACATAAGCATCTGTTTTTGAATTCTCTATTACCACACCTAAAATACCCACTTAGAAAACATAACTCCTAATCTCAATTAAAGTCTCTGTAGGCAGCCTTGCAAATGGAGGAGAATCAGTACCAAAAGACAGATCCAGCTATAGAGGAGCTGAAGGAGGATTTGAACAATCTTACCTTTCAACTCAATCAGAATAAGGGCAAGGACAAGTCCAACATAAGAATGAATGTCCAACATTCACGTAGTATATGGAAATACCAGACAAAGAAGATCCACACGAAGAATTGCTTCGAAGGGGTAGGTCTTGAGCTTGGCTCGAGCTGCTTCGAATTTTCTATGTGATACCGCTTCTTGCTCAACAAATTCCTGAACAACCACTTTGTTGATAGCTCCTTCCAGTTGTTGCTCGACTGTGACAACTACTTGTTCTAGTAGTGTTCGCTGGCCTTCAATTTCTTCAAATAGTAGGTAGGCCGCCTCCTAGCTTGGCTCGAGTTTCTGGGTGACTTCCATCACTTTGTTCTGCATGGTAAGAATGAGTTTTTGGGAAGTGCATTGTTCTGGGGATCTCTTCATCCTCTCGATGGGTGACAAGAGCTTGAGTTGCGCCTGTACTGTATCTATGTGCTACTTTTCTTCCTGGAGTTGGGACTCCAGTTTCTTCAACTCTGGGTCTTCAGATAGTTTTTCATATATCTGCACGCTTCTGCTACTTAGTTGTTTACATTCTGCAGCAAGTGTTTTAATCCTCTCAACTATGCTCTGAGCATTCAATTCTCACTGGTCGCACACTTCTTGTGGAGTCTGTGGTATGGTTTGAAGCTCTAATTCCATGGCCCTTTGTTGAATTTATTGAATAACTTCAGTCAGCTTCATCACTTGTCGCTCTATGGGTTCTTAGGCCTTTTGTTCTAAGACAGTCACAGAGAGAAATGCTCAGTTGATTACTTCAATTCCTATCTTCTTTGTGAGTAGATGCTCTTTATCTTTTTGTATCTTCACTCTGTCTTATTCAAATTTTGCTTGGAGATCATTCTTCTCTTGTTGCGTGGCTTGGCGTTGTTCAATAATTTCCTTCTGTGATTTGTTTATGGCCTGGGTGGCATGCGCTTTTTCTTCCTGAGCATGTCAAAGACGTACTTTGACTGTATCAGCAATCTTGTGGATCTGAACTAATTCATCTCCCACTTCTGTTTTTCCTTCTGGCAGAGGTGTTGTAGAGATTACTCGGCTAGACTGGAGTGCTTGTTGTACTCCTTGGAGCGCAATCTCAATTTGGCTATACATTTGTTCCTTCTTCGCCTCCTGCTTCTCTATGATTTCCTTTGAAGCATCATTGATCACTGCAACAATGAAATCAAAGTAATCCAACATGAGGACAGTTTGCATCTTGGTTACAGGGGTTCTTGGTTTCTTTCTAGAGGAAGATTTTAGAGGTGAGACCTTCCTTTTCTTCGATGAGTCTTCTTCATCCCTAGGTGGTGGTACTTTGAATTTCTAATTTTTTGTACCTTCTTCATCATAACCTTCCTCATCTGGTGTAATGGAAGTTGTCCTTACAGATAGGCTATCAACATCCTAGACTTCTTCAGTATTCTTCGTCGTCTTTGCTTTCTTTGTCTTACTGGGCCCAGGTGTATCCTGCGCAGTCCTGGGGCTGTCGATGTCAGAAATTTCTGCGAGGTCTACTTAAACAAGGAGGTCTGCCGACCATTCCTTGGTGATATCTTCCAGGTCTTCTTCTGTCATCTTATAACAGGACTGAAGTTTTTCTTGGTGCTCATCATTGCATGGGGTTAGGTATATAAAGTGGCAGTCTGCGCTGAACTTTATGCAGAGATTCATAATGCAGAGATTCACATAGTCACTTCATGATGCAGAGATTCTTTCTTCAGATTCAAGGGTAATAATCCTTCATCATATGGATTAGGTATTTTGGTCTTTTGTAGTTCCTCTAATGCTCTTATAGCTTCAACATCCAAGTCCCTAGTGTTCAACGTCTTAGATATGTTCTCTTGTTCTTCCATCAAGTAGGTGATCTTTCTAGTCATAAATTCCATGAGTTCTTTCTTCTTCTGTTCTAGGGCTTCATTTTCTTCTTTTTTCCGGATCTGGTCTTTTTCAATCCATATCTTGCCTAACAAATCTGGAAATGGGGCATGATCCTCAATAAATTTAAAAACTTTGAATTCTTCCTCTATCGAAGCTCCATGGGTACTCATAGCTATCTGGGTAATCCTGCCACATAGGATTAGCATTTCTCCTTCAAACAACCCTATTTTTCCCAGTGAAGGAACCATAGAAGGCCTTCCTAGGGTTTCCCAAGTTATTTTTGTCATAATTTTCATCTGTGTTCCCTCATCCAGAGCACAGTCAATGTCGAAGTCTCCTATTCTTACTTCTATTTTCTCCTTTTCTTTGAAGATCTCTGACAAACTGGCATCTTTATGTTCATCCAGGATTTCTTTCATTTTCAATAACATAATCTCTTATTATTTCTGGGGTTCTTCTATAATATTAGTCTCTTGATCTGCTTCGGAGTTTTCTTGCTCCATATTCATCTTTTCAAGTTTAGCAATCATTCTAGGGCAATCCAGTACTTCATGGTCCATACCCTTACAACAGAGGCAACTAGGGTTTCTCCTAGGGCATTCCTTAGCAAGATGTCCTCGTCTTCTACAAATGTAACAAAGAGTTAATCCTCTCTTTCTCTTTAATGATCCCCAACTTTTCTTATACTGCTTTCTAGGGTCATAATGGCTAGCCTGCAAAAAATTCTTTCTAGGATCCGACATCCATTGGTTAGTCCAAAAATTCTTTCTATACATAGGTATAACATATCTTTCATTATTCTTATCAGATCTATTCATATCAAACATTCTTTCATCTAACAATGCCCTAGTTTTCAAGCTAGGAAAAAATCTATCAAGCATACCTAAATCCATACATTAGAAACAAAAAAATTTCACTTCTTTTACTTCTACAGGGCACAAAGCTTCCAGATCTAAGAAATTTTAACTATTCTTACCTTTATCAGAGCACAGAGCTTATAGATCTTACTTATTTTCTTCAGTATCAACCTCTTTTCTTGTAGATCTGACTTCTTTCCTTCAGATGTGTCCTTCCTTCTTCAACACAGAGCTTTCCAGATCAAGTGGATCATTGCGCACTAGGGCATAGATCCACGCATAGAGCTTTCACAATTTCAGGATGAATCTTTGCACAAAGCTTCTGCTACTCAGTTCCCATCAATCACAGTTTCAGGTCCCAACAACGGAACCATTTGCTGGCACAGGGGCAGACCCAGGGTTCAACGCTACAACAACGCACCAACAAAACCATAACTACCGACCCTTTTGGCAACACCTGTGAAGCAGATGAAGTCTCACGCGAGGTAGAGGCAGGGGTGGTTGCAAGACTCAGGTGTCTGCAACCTTAGCCGAGACACAGATCTATGATTATAAAACTTAGCAATCACCTAGCATAGATTATTCATCAATATTCAACCCTCATGATACTTCGCAGATAGCACAGAGCATCACAGTATGTACTTAGATTTAAGATAATTCAGCACTTAGCTACAACAAGATAGATTAGATTCAGAAGATCAAACACTAATAATATTACATACCATATCTAACATTTATTCATATCTCAGAAGCACAAAGAATAAATAGATATATCTAAACACATCAAAGAACTTATCAAAGGAAGAGTCAAACACATCAGGTTGAGGCATAGATCACAACACACATATTTACCGTGGTTCACCTCCACCCTGGGGCTACATCCACAAAGTCTTCTTCTGTATTAGCTTCAGTTAATTAGGTTACAGCACAGAGCCATCCAAATACCTCTTCGCATAGGACAGAAGATCTGCGCAGCTCGCTAGATCCTTCTTCCTTTCACTTCAAAACAAATCCTTTCACAACCTCCTACAACAACTTGCACTGAGCTCTGCAAGTCTCTTACAATCATGCACAGAGCATTTACAATCCACATTCGATCACACAGATATCATTACTAGCACTAAACCATCAGCTCTCTTATACCTCACCTAGACATCTATATATACATACAAAATAGGCCTAAACATGGGTAAACCCATGGGCCGACATCCCAATCCCATTACATTATCCCCAAAAACCAAAAAAGGACCCAAAAAGGGTCTAGATTCCATGATTTCCACTCCGCGTTGCGCTTCATCTTTGACAAGCTGTTGAAGTCCCAAAAACGGTCAAATATGAGTGTTCCTCAAAAATTGGTCAGGGCCAACACTAATATACCTTCCTCGAGGGCCGTATAGAAACTCTTTCTCTATTGCATTGTACGACTTTGCAGTATCTACTGCAAATTATGTTATAAATCTTGCTACAATATTGTCAAGGCAAAAATCTACTGCGTGGGTGAATTTGTTATTCACTTTTTGTAACTGCGCGATTTGAATCGGGTTCCACTCTAACTTTTGGATCGAATTTTTTGCATGGTTTTATTTCAACCTCAATATCCAATTCTGCAATAAGTGTGGAAAATCACAGAAAATACTTCATGCAGATCAGTAAACACATATTTCTCAAGATATTTGTGCGGTGTTACTCTGGGGTTTTTGTTATATTGTTGCACAAACTCTAGCTCCTTTGTTTTCAACAATCTATTTCCTCCTTCGTGGGCCTCTAGGGTATAAACATTCCCTTCTATATTTTCACTCTTTTTGACACTTCGGTCCCATATTTGACGTTCTTTTAACAGTTTTTCAACATATCAAACATTGTTTTAACAGATCTTCAACAGATCTCATCCACTCAATCCTATGTTGTTCCAACTGGAAACGAAACCATTTCTTGGTTTCTTATCTTATTTATACCTTTAACATGATTTGTCCCAGGTTCAAATCTACTAGGGATCCAACAAAGCCTTTAAAACTATCGGCCCTCCTTGTAAACCAAAAGGCAGTACAGTGCACAGAGTGCACTACGTAGTCTCACCCGAGATAGTCTTAATGGGTGATTGCAATGCGCACATGCTTGTAGTCTAGACTAAATGGGGATTTGTGAATTGCGCACTATGAACTCTATCTAATTATTAAAGCAATGTATCATCATTTTCATTCATGCATGTAGCGTACTTAGATCCATTAATTCATACATACATCATTCTAACACCTTCTTATTGGCAGTAAAAGGGACACAAACATTCAATCACATAACATAGGTATATTGTGGTTCACCCCCTCCTGGGATACGTCCACAAAGATCTGACTCTCAAGCTCTTTTATTATGGCGGTTCCAAAACTACAGCACTACACGCTTTACAAATCGTCCTAAGTTGGGTTGAGATCTATTATGAGGCGGACTAGATCACACCAGGCTCCTCAGACTGTGATCTAACCCTCAAGATCTACCCTTCTAACCCTCTATAGCTCAACAACTTACAAGACTGGATTGTATTACAGTCGTGTTATAGACCAGTTACTCCTCACGCGAGTAACACTCAATAAGCAGAACCCCCACCTAGACCTCCTAGGTATCTATTTATATGTGTTTTTGGTTCATCAGCCATTACATTCTCTTACCAAAACCTAACATAGTTAGGTCTTCTTTCATGTTGGCCTTGCATGCTTTCCTCATCTCTATGTGCATTTTCCTTTCATCCATTTCTTTCCATGCCAGCTGTCTTTCTTTCCCGTCTTCCTGCATGTGCACCTCACATGCCTACCTACCAACTGTATTTCCTCCACATCATTCCTTTTCCCCAAAATGGGTTTGTTCTCAACAAACGTATAAGGGCATACACCCCCGCCATAGTCTTCATCATTTTATGCTTCATCTCATTGATTATACAAGGGTTTGCTAAGAGAAGTATAAGGGCATACACCCTCTTAGCTTAAACCCTAGCTAGAGAAACTTTCCTTGGGAAGTAAAAGGGATTACACCCCCAAGTAGGTAGCTTCTCTAGATATTTGTTTATTTGAATCCATTAACCCAATAGTAAAGGAACTAGTCATATTGTTTTTCATTGGAGATATAAAATCATTAGCTTGGGAAACACAATTTTTTATCTTTTGAAAAGTTTCTTGATTGAAGTTGGTTTGCCTCATTGAGAGGAGTCTTCCCCTACTAGGGTGTCCTCTCTCTCTCGTTACTTTGATTTATGTTACAAACCATATCCTACAACCATTAGGGTTGATCTAACCTAGATAAACTGCTAGCCATAACTCCTAAACTAAACCTAGAGTAGCTCCTAAATTTTGTTCACTATTGGCGCACAACAATTTTGGGAAAAATCAAAGAAGTTTTGAAGGAATTAAAGTAGCACCAAAAATATAGGAAAAGCAGCGCCAGAAATAAGGGAAACGTCGCACCGATAAAAGTAGTTAGAAAGTGGAAAAATTGGTGTGGAGCAGTTGGGAAGTGAACGAGCATCGACTTGGAGCAACGATTGGATCGAGGACTAGCCATGATTAAGTCAAGGAGAAAGTGGACAAACCTAATTTTATTAGGGTTAGGGTTTTTATAAGGGCATTGTCCCATTTTTGTATTAGTAGAATGTATTAGGACCATGATATGGTTAGCAGGTATTGTTGGTGTGTATTTTTGAGATTGTAATTGGTCCTTTAGTGGAGTAGAAAGTCTTGTGGAGATATTTTGGCGATCTGCGGAGGTCAAACATAATGGCGGAAGAAATGTACAATGTGCATCACTAACTTTTCCAATAATATGAATAAAGAGCTGAAGCGAAAAATATTTGTAGACGTATCCCCAGGGGGGGTGAACCACGATATATTTGTGTTTTATGTGACTATATGCAGTTTTTATAGTTGCATTTACTTTGATAACTTTTTATGATGAATATGTTTCTTGTTAAAGGAATGAACATTGCATGGTAGGAATAAGTTAATCTAACATGCAAAACAACACTAAGTAAAGGAATGTTATAGTTAGTAAATACATTGAAATCTTGTATTACAATAGATTAATACTTGTTTATGATCAAACGTGTCTAGAATGATTAATAACATCCTATTAGAATATTATTGAAAGTGGTTTGGAATAATATCTAATGAGAGTTTGAAGGTTAACAATAAGTAGGTTAAATGCCTCTGAGAGAAACACATCCCATCCCCGGGTTGCATACATCTGAGTCCTGTGAACACCCATAGAATCCATCTCGGGTGAGACTGTGCAGTGCACTCTGTGCGTTGTGTTTCCTTCTAGTATCCAGAAGGGTCGATGGTAGAAGGGTTTGTTGGTAATATTGTAGTTAGAACCTGGGTCAACCCATATCAAACACCAATGGTTTCGTTGTCGGTTGGAACTCAGAAGATTAGATTGAGAGGGATGTATCACGAGGTATAGTGTGAGGGTTTAAGAAAGGGAAATTTTGTAGGTTGGAATCCCATGAAAGTGGATATTGAAATATGGTTGACAGTTCAGGAACTAGAGTTTTCCCATAAAGACAATAGAAGCTCTAGGTTTAAGCCAAGACAGTATTTGGAGAGATATGTATTAAACGAAATACACGAGAGTTTCTTTAGTGAGTTTCCCACGTTGTTACAAGAGTGGATAACATGGTTGAAATATACCCATCCAAAAATATATTTAGATCAGTGGAGTGGAAAGAATAAAGTATTGCATCGTTGAAAAGGATAAATAAAAAAATTCACGCACGTAGTAGATTTATGGCTAGACAACATTATAGTGGGGTATATCACTACGTTTGCAGTAGATACATCGAAGTATTACAATGTAGCAAAGAAATATTTTCGTAAGGGTCCTATTAGCGATCAAAATTGCACTGGCATTTTTTTAAAGAATGATTCCTAATCTTGTAGGGAACATTTGACTAGCTTCCCGAGCTCCAAATGCAGATTTGAAAGCACCATTGGAAATCTTAGAATTTCTATATGTCGATCGACTATTCAAGCATGTAAAACGGACTCTCCATGACTGAGAAATTTGATTTTAAAAAAAATCTGTGCTTTCACCAACTAACCCGTCTTGAATTTTGCTAGTTAGCTGGTGAAAGTTCTGCTTTTCACCAGCTAAGGAGCAGATTTTTAGGTAAATTAGCTGGTGAAAGCCTGTCACGGCCAGAATAACCGAAATTTTTCCCATATCAGATTTTTTTGAGTTTGAATGGTTTGAAACCAGTTCAAATGGACAGTTGTTGAATTATCAAGTCTAATTCAAAGGCTAGTTTTGAGGGATAAGGTCAAAAAAAGGTTTTTCAACTACATTTGGCATCTTTTTCAAAGGCAGAAAATCAATGTTTTTGCACACTTCACCAAATTAGAATTTTATCTTTGGAGGACCAAATCAAACAGCCTTGGGAGGCTAAAACTGCACTTCATCGGCAATCTACTACTCTTATATATGGATTGACCTCATCTTGAGGATCTCTTCCTAGTTTTTTGTAAATATAGTTTACTTTCTGTTTTTAGAATATCAAATCCATTGTTTTAGGATCTGAGAACTGTGATGTAAAGCTATAAAGCTACAAACTTAAGACAGACAGGGGGTTGGATTCTAGATACATTTGAACTATTGTACTAAGGCTCTTATCTTCTAATAGAATCACAGTTTCCTTTTGCCATCAATATCAGATTTATTCATATACTGTATTACTCTGTATTTCAATTCAATTTAGTTCAGCTTTTAAGAACTGTCATCTTCTTATAAAGCTCATAAATTCAAATTAAAAGACTTCTTACTATCTTGTATGACCCTACATTCATTGTATTTGGTTATCTTGATTAGTATTCTTCATACCCTGTCCAATTACTCCATCTGATCATTGATTTCTAAAAGCACTGGTTTATTCGAATACTTGATAAGCTATTCTTCTCATTAGTCACTGAGTTATCCCATTGATCCACAATTTCATAAACACAAAAAACCATTATTTTCTTAAGTTACCAAGCATCCTTGCCTACAACCCTAAGGATTTTCTTGGAGTGATAACAAATTGGTGTCGTTGCCAGGGAGAGGAGATTGAAGCCCGGCTTCCTTGGGAGATGACAAGATCCATCCTTGATGATAGACAAAGCTTGGACATCATTTGGTTGTAATTATCTATCTGGCGACTCCATGAAGGACAGATTCAATGGCGACTCCACAATAATCAAATGTCAAAAGAATTTGTAGCTCTTTTGGCTCGGAGGTTTGCACCTCTTGACTTCTCAATAGTTCCTGGTTTCCCACATCCAGTTCCTTCTATAGATTTTTGGGGAGATCACTTTCCAAGATTTGCAGAAAAGAAAGAAGATAATCCTTCAGATCATCTCATCAAATTTCATCAATGCATGGTTCAGTTGGATATATATCATGAGGATGTGCTCATGAAGATGTTTGTCTTCTCATTGGAAGGAGATGCCCGTGAATGGTATCAATCTTTACCTCCTTCTAGCATATCTTCTTTAAAAGAGTTTCATACAGTATTCCATCATCGATGTGAAAGGTATTTTGCTCAGGAAATTCTTCTTGAGGGTTGTTGTGAAGAACTTCATTCATATATTCAAAATGTTTATTCTTCTAGTTGTGAACATGAAATTCTTTCTATTATTGTTGTTCAAAAGGAAGATCTTCAAGATAGAGTTGATGTGAATATTGAGGATTGTGCGACCGAAGATTCTCGAGATTGTTCTTCTTATGTACCTACTACTTTAAACAAAAATGAAAAGGATTATAGGATAGGGGAAGAAAAAGATGAATTTTCAGCTGAAAATCTCTTTAAAGAATGCTATGATGAATTTGAAAAGCATGTTCAGCAGGAAGCAATTGATTCTTCTGTGTGAAAAGATGAAAGTTATGTTGTTAAGGAAGATCTTCATGATACAAATGGTTATAATGAGAATTATATATCTGTAAATGCATCAGATCTTATCTCTGTTGCACATGTTGCCTTTGATTTGTATGAAGAATCAGTTATAAAAGAGGATTGTTCTCAAATTTTTGAAGAGGTTTCTTATGACATTTTTTCGCCTATGACTAATGAGAAGGATTTGAAGATTACTTGTCTTTCTTTGCCAGATACAAATTTTTTTTGTTCACCTATTTTTGATAAGTATGCAGACGAAGGAGATCAGATTTCTATATCAAATGATGTTGATTTGAGCAACAACTAGCCTATATATGATAGCTATGGATCTGATCTTGAAGAGCCTTCTTCTTTGCCTATCGAAGAACAACATCAAGTTGAAGTCAACCATTCAGTTTTCACAGCTGATGTCCTTTCTCTATAATTCTGTCATGAATATGATTTATTTCATCAAATTAATGGACAATATGATTGTGTTGAAAAATCTGTTGTTGAATATGATACTTTTCTGAAAGATTCAGAGGTTATGTCTTTTGAGATTCTAGATTATAAAGAGCAGATTGCATATGGAAATAGTCCTAGATCAGATCAGGAACATCATGGAACTAATACAGTAAAGCAGCTTTTCGACTTTAAACAGCAAGGTATTGTCATACATAAATTTTATGATCTAATTGCTATATGGATGGACTCACGGTTTTCAGCAATGTCATATACTACAGAGTTTGGCATCATGGTTTGCAGCAGTGAACATGAGTCGGTTGCAGTCCTCTTGTGGTATCTTTTGTTCTCCTTCCATGTTCCTTGTTGTATACATAAAGATGGGTCAAGCAATTTGCTGCTTGAATTATTTTTCTGGAAATTTGTATATACCTGAAACATGTATTTGCAGTAGTTAGAGTAGGAGTATATAGGAGAATAAGCTCTTTCTTTGAGCAGGTAGAGTACTTTCAGTTTTCTTAATTAGGCAAAGAGACTCCCTTTTCATGCTTAATGGATCGATCTGGATCATCCCTCCATGCTGCGGCTACTCAGTCAGCCTCGAGTCATCCATCAATCTCTTAGGTGTTTATTGCAGATTCAGAGAAATTTGATTTTTTCCCAAGGCAGTTTTTCTAGGTTTTCACCAGCTTATTGGTTTTGAGATCCGCTAATTAGCTGTTGAAATCTTTCCTTTTCACCAGCTAAAGGGACGGATTCAGGGAAAATTAGCTAGTGAAACCTGTTGCATGGCAGTAAGGTTGTATTTTTGCCCAGATTTGACTTTTTCTCAACCAATTCTTTCGAGGATGGTTTCTAAATATGCAGAGAACCTTGGAGAGTAGTCACAAAGATCAGAAGGTTTCGAGATCTGGTTCATCTAGATGCACAATCAAAAATAGGAATCATGAAAACCATTTTAGATAAGCACCAGGTAGCAGTCTTTCTTGGGAAAGGTGGGTTTTGGAGTGAATGGTTGAAAACTTCCCATTTGTCTTATGCTGACATTAGTACCAGGTATAATTACCAAGGAGAAATGGATGCTCTAGAAGAGAAACCAGGGAGAAGAAAACTAGAGGCTGAGAACATTGAATACTTAAGTTGTTTACAGAGGTAGACATCTTCTATTGATCATTTGAAAGGAAACAATGCATTATTTTTTGAAAGAAGTTGGGCATTTGAATCCGCTTGATTTCCATAGCAGACCTTTGGTCGATGCATCAGTTGTATCGCCTGTGTTGAATTCATTTTCTGCTCAAACTTTGTTAAATGGCTATCAGTTGGCTAGGGACCCGGAAGCACCAAAGACTGGAGTCCAATGGACGTCTCATGATCTGAATGTGCTCGCAGGTGCTGCAAGTGATCATAGAGCTCCATCGCCTGCAGAGACCACGAGATGACAAGAGGAAGTGCCTGTAGCTCCAGGTCAGTCATCGGCAGGCATCCCTCCAATTTTACTGTCGCCAGAGGCTACTTATAGTAGCACTGCTCATGATCCAGACTACAATGTGCAGAGATCATATGGTTATTCCGAGAAGGACATGGCGCATCAATTCCAATATATTGGTACTACTCATAGAGCAGCACTGGATTCAACTGTTCATGTCCTGGCTATTCCAACTGAATTTGATGCACTTCCTAATTACAACAGGCGAAAAGGAGATCAAGAAAATGTATTGCATGGGCAATATGAAACAGAGGGGAATGAGTATAGTGATCCCTATGCTGAATCTCCTGCTGGAATCATGAAGCCGGCTATAATTGAAGAACCCGCGATGGAGATACTGATTCAATGACCTGGTGAAGTTTGCGGATTTGATACCAACAAAGGGGATATTGCTGCAGATGTCGGATCTGGGGATCCCACTATGAAAGATCAGATTCTGAGTCCTACCCATGGAGATTGGGAGGAATCTAGGTCGACGGAGCGGATATCAAATGAGTTTAAAAATGCAGAGGATAACCTTGGGGGCAGAAAGATTAAGAGACATTTGAATGTTTCAGATGAATCACAGGATTTAAGAGCCCACGATGCCCGCAGTGAAGAGAGTAATGAAAATGTTGGTCGATCTGCAGTGTTGGAGGATGCCACTTCTATGGTTGGAATATCCATTGGAGTGGCTCAAGGATTGAAGGATAGAATTGCAATGGGTTTGGGTGGCACAGGCCCGCATGCAAATGAAAATGATAAAGAGAGCATACTTGAAGCTTTGGATGCGATCAAATTACCCCCAAGAGATCCTCGAGGTCCTTTCAGGATGTCATTAATAGATAAATTCAAAGATATGGGAACTGTGGTTATCATAGATAAAAGATACAATTGGCGTTTAAAGTTTTGTTTGGCGGTGAAAAACGAAAATTTTGGGCAGTTACCATTAAACAACTGGCAACCTGTGGATTTTGTGAAATTTCATCTATCAAATCTAATTCAGTCAGATTATATGGTTAAGGAGGACTATTGCAGAATCTCATACCTCATTTTGTGCACGTAACAGCAACAAAAACCCAGATTTACGTGTATAGTGTGACAATGGTTCCAACAACTAGATGCTATGGGTTCCAGATTTCGAAGTAGAATGCTGTGGGTTCCAGCTTTCGAAGTATAATGTTGTGGATCGGTTCTCAGGCCCAAGCTCAAGTCACAAGATGAAATCTAAATCCATAAGACAGAAGGGATCGGGTTGTTTTCTGTTATAGATATCACATTTGCAGTCATACCTATAACAAAGCAAGTAATCTCAATCTTAACATCGTGCACAGGTAATGGCATTTCTTGCTTCGATGATCGATCATGAAAATCATGCCAACAACAACTTCAATTGAATTGCTTATCTGGAGAAGATGAATATGGTCAGATCCTTTAAATGGTTCTTGTCTGTTGTTGGGTACAGGTTTTTGGTTTCTTTTTGTTCCCCAAAAAAAAAACTTTACGATGAATTTTTGGATGTAGTCACAGATAAAATTGAAAGGGAATTGATTCTTGTCGGTGCAACTGATTCCGAGACAAACTGTAGAAGGGGTTTCCTCAGCGAATTGATAAGCTAGCACAGGCTGGTATTAAGATTTGGGTTTTGACTGGAGATAAATTGGAAACTGCCATCAATATTGGATTTGCATGCAGTTTGTTGAGACAAGGGATGAAGAAAATACTGATCACATTGGATACACCTGAGATAAATGTAGTAGCACCGAACATGAGTTTTTCCTGGTGGAATAAATGTTTGTGTTACAAAAGAAAACATGCATGAATATGTGGATCGTGTTGCCTCATTCCAAAAAGGATCGGGATGAAGCGTTGAGTGACCAATATTCAGATTCGTTTGTTGGAGAAAGATAATGTAAACAGAGCACGTTTTGTTGTTCAAGTGTCACATTACCTCGTAGTACTGGAGGAATTTCTGAGGTTTGTGGTTGTCATAGAGGTGTAATTGCATTTCTATGCTCTATATTTTTGACTAAGCAAAGTGTTGGTGAAGAAATACATGGTGCAGGGTTTTGAGATAGCAATCAGAGGTACAAGGGCTAATGTTGAAATACAAAACAGAGCTAAAGAAACATTGACAAATCTGTATGGCATTAATGAAAAACAAATATCACGATGCAAACATTGGAAAGCAAAACAATTGATCATACAGAGCAGTTTTGATAAAAGCCAAAAGTTATTTGTTCCAGATTTTCAAGAAGACAGGAGTGCAGAGTCATGAATCAAGTATGGGATCATATGCAAAGGGCGCCACGAGGAGCAAGAATTTATTTAGATTGAAATGTTCTCATAACATCAATAGCCGAAGACGTTAAACAACAAAGACTTCCAGATCAGAGGGCTTGTTCTTAGAAACCCATTTTTTTTTATTAATGTTAAAAATCCTGTTGAGTGTTTTGTTGTTTTTCAGGAAGCAAAGTTCTTGAGTCTGCATATGTCCTTGGAAATTTTTATAGCAGCAGTAGGCTATGAACTTTTGATGGGCCTAAACTCCGGAAATGTATATTCAGTATCACTAAGGCAGCAGTTACAAGATTTTGGAGGTGAAGATGATCTCGTGCAGATGCTAGAAATGAAAATTCAAACACCTCAAGCTGCCTGCAATGCTCTCATTTCAAGGTTGAAGTTATCCTCGAATTTTCAAAACCATGGTTACATATCTCACCATCCTGCCTATGTTCAACACTTTTCTTCTTAATGAAGATATTGCCACAACAGATGCCATGTCGATGTGCAAACAACATTTCCAGGGGAGTTTGAAGCAGACATGTTACAGATAAAGAAGATTATGAAAGATAAACAACAAACTTTGGAAAATAGCCAGATGATAAATTGTAAAGGCTGAATGACTCCATTCCCAATACTAAAGGCATAGGGTCTTCCAGGTTCTTGGAGACCTCGCAGGGAGGTCTCCATCCTAGTTGGAGCCAGATGTTAGCGATCAAAATTGCACTGGCATTTTTTTTAAAGAATGATGCCTAATCTTGTAGGGAACATTTGACTAGCTTCCCGAGCTCCAAATGCAGATTTGAAAGCACCATTGGAAATCTTAGGATTTCTAGATGTCAATCGACTATTCAAGCATGTAAAATGGACTCTCCATGACTGAGAAATTTGATTTTAAAAAAATCTGCACTTTCACCAGCTAAACCGTCTTGAATTTTGCTAGTTAGCTGGTGAAAGCTCTGCTTTTCACCAGCTAAGGAGCGGATTTTTGGGTAAATTAGCTGGTGAAATCCTATCATGGCCAGAATAACTGAAATTTTTCCTAGATCAGATTTTTTTGAGTTTGAATGGTTTGAAACCACTTCAAAAGGACAGTTGTTGAATTATCAAGTCTGATTCAAAGGCTAGTTTTGAGGGATAAGGTCAAAAAGAGGTTTTTCAACTACATTTGGCATCTTTTTCAAAGGCAAAAAATCAAGGTTTTTTCACACTTCACCAAATTCAAATTTTATCTTTGGAGGACCAAATCAAACAACCTTGGGAGGCTAAAACTGCACTTCATCAGCAATCTACTACTCTTAGATATGGATTGACCTCATCTTGAGGATTTCTTCCTAGTTTTTTGTAAATATAGTTTACTTTCTGTTTTTAGAATATCAGATCCATTGTTTTAGGATCTGAGAACTATGATGTAAAGCTATAAAGCTACAAACTTAAGACAGACAGGGGGTTGGATTCTGGATACATTTGGACTATTGTACTAAAGCTCTTATCTTCTAATAGAATCACAGTTTCCTTTTGCCATCAATATCAGATTTATTCATATATTGTATTACTCTGTATTTTAATTCAATTTAGTTCATCTTTTAAGAAATGTCATCTTCTTATAAAGCTCATAAATTTGGATTAAAAGACTTCTTACTATCTTGTATGACCCTGCATTCATTGTATTTGGTTATCTTGATTAGTATTCTTCATACCTTGTCCAATTACTCCATCTGATCATTGATTTCTAAAATCATTGGTTTATTCGAATACTTGATAAGATGTTCTTCTCATTAGTCACTGAGTTATCCCATTGATCCACAATTTCATAAACACAAAAAACAATTATTTTCTTAAGTTACCAAGCATCCTTAGCCTACAACCCTAAGGAGTTTCTTGGAGTGATAACAGGTCCAAGGGGAAGGTACATCAAATCGTTGTACACTTCGTTAAAGATATCAGTGCATGATAAAGGGGAATTAACCATGGAATCAGACAGCTAAACTATTGTGCATGCATGGGGGATTTAGGGGAAACACTGAGGAAGGTTTGAGATGGAGGGGGGAATGGATAAAGAAGAGTGAAGTAAAGAGAAATATCCCATTATGATGAATCAAGAGGAGATTCAGGAAATTATGCATAAGGAAAGAAAGATGTGCAGTGGAAGACCCTACCAATATAAGATTAATAGGAAGAAAAGAGAAGTAGCTGAGAGGGAAGGCTTGGAGAGTGATGAAGAAGAGGTAGAGGATATACGTGTTGTGGGTCACACTGAAGAAATACTATACACCACATATGAAATAAAGACTAGAGGAGCGGGGTCTAATGAGGAAGAAGATACCCCTATCTAGATATGAATTAGTGCAGAACCTACAACCCCATGTACAATTAACACATTAGAAAAGAAAGAGTTGTTTAGTGAACTAGCAACTAACGGTCAGAGGAATCCAGAAGATCAGAAGATAAGTGAGGGTACAAGTGTAAGTACCAGCAGCAGTACAGGTAGTGTTACAAGTGGAAGTACCAATAGCAACACCAGTGGGAGCTCAATTCTGAACAACAGTACACAGATAGTAGTACCACGCGGAGCAGTTACAACACATTCTACAATGGAAGGCATAGATCCAATGATAAGATTACCATAATTTCATGGGGATGGATCAAAAGACCTAGAGAAACACCTATTCCTATGTGAGAGGATATGGGAAGCAAAAAGAATCATTGATGAGGCAGAAAAAGTAGCGCAACTAGAAATAACATTCAAAAACTGTGTGCTAGATTGGTACATGAACCTAGCAGTAAACAACTCAGAGGGTGTACCAAGAACAGTAGCAGAGATCAAGAAGTCACTAATCATGGAGTTTCAGAGGCCAAAATAGGAGGATCAATTTATGAATGAGATGATTGAGGTTAAATAGAAACCAAGAGAGTTTGTATGGGACATTGATCAGAAGTTCAAGACATTAAAAGGTAAAATGAAGTATCCCATTTATGACATGCAGCATAGACAATTTTTTATAAATTCTCTACTACCACATTTCAAATATCCATTGAGATAGCAGAAATTTCAAAACCAGGCAGAAGCACTACAAGAAGCAATGAAATTAGAGGAGAATCAGTATAAACAGATAGATCCAGCTATAGATGAGTTGAAGGAAGACCTGGAGAATTTGACAATGCAATTAAATAAAAATAAAAGTAGGGAGAAAAGAGAAGCAGTGTGTTGTACCCTATGCAGATCAGAGGGACATCACAAGAATGAGTGCCTGACATTTGCGAAGTACCTGGGAGTAGGACTGCCAAATCCATCACCTACATGAGGGCCTTAGTTTGAAATATGCGAGACACATGGGCATGATCCTTATCACTTCCCTATGATGCATAAGTACAAGACAGAACTGAAGAGTACTTTATGGAACTTTTGTAATTTAGTGGGACATGAAGAAAAAAATTGTAGAACTATGGAGTTAATGAAGGAAAGAACCATATATGCATATAGGATGCAGAATGAGTTGATGGCAGGACAAACTGTGCCACATTTTGGCAATGTGCAACAATTTCAAGCAGTGCCACAATTTCAGCAACCCCCGCAGTATAATCAAGAACCATAGTATCATCAACAGAACATGGATCCACAGGGGAATAAAGGAGGATTCAGAGGCATACGAAGAGGAGGAATGGGAAGAGGTGGAGGGAATATTATCTGTGATAATTGTCAACAACAAGGACATTTTGCCAGATATTGTCCTCAGCCAGCAGCAACATGTATGTATTGTCGCGCAACAGATCACGTGACAAAAGAGTGCCCAAAGTTAATGACAAAGATCCAGGAGAAGAGAAATCTAAATAACCAGAATGTTCAATGGATTGCTACATAAATAATCAATCTTGAGAGTAAAATCAATATACTCACTAGAGGAGGAGTGAAGACAAGAGAAGATGCACAAGATCACAAGAATGAATCTCATATTGGATTCAGAAGAACACTCAGCCATAGCAGTAATTTGATGCAAATAACGAGAAGGAAACTTTCAAGGAAGCAAAGAAGGAGCTCTTGGAGGAGAATTAAGCCTCCACATCAAATACTGCGTAGAGGTATGATACTCCTATTTTATATATGCCTCAATCTTTGGATCATGCTTACAAAGGAGAGAAAACAAAGAAAGTAAGTAACTTAAAGAATTTCCTGGAATCTTGCTTTAAATTACTTAATGATAAGAATGTCATGGATTTGTTTAAAAATATGCTTGAGAAATATAGCATATAAGAAGGGGTAGGAACAAAACCTAAGAATATTAATCAAGTCCATAGAAAGAAAAGAACCAGTAGAGAGTTCAGATTGAATGAAAATATATTAGACTTTAATATGAAAAATGTTATCCTAGACTTAGGATCAGATGTCAACATTTTTCCAAAGAAAACTTGGGAAGCAATGGGAGAACCTACACTAAGGTATTCCAATATCCTATTGAAGCTATCAAACCAGTAGAGAGTGATTCCCATAGGAAGACTGAAGAATACCATAGTGGATCTAGATGGTGTGCGCACCACAACAGACTTTGAAGTAATTGATATGGTGGATGAGTTTATACCATTTCCAGCACCTTTGGGAATTGATTGGGCCTTTGACAATCAGACCATCATTAATTTAAAGACTCAAAAGATGATATTTGAAGCAAAGAATTTTAGGGTAGTAGCACCCCTAGATCCCTCAGATTGCGAAAAATATGTAGAACCTATGCCTGACAGTGTTCTAGAGGATGATGTCAACCTGTTGTATAGGACTACTACGCGAGAGGAAGACTATGTGAATCCAACTACAGATGGAGTACTCAGTTGGAGGAGTATCAATTCCGATATGTCAGATTCAGATACTGGAGTAGAAAATTGGTAGCAAAGATTGAATGAAATATATACTAGGAGGTGTGCCAGAGTTACACGCGTAGTAGGTTGGGTTGGGACAGAAGTAAGACAATGTCCCATATTTACTTAAGAGGACAAATTAGAAAACTTCTTGATAGAGTTCAAATCAAAGGTTTTGGATAGTCAAATATTACTAGTGTTGGATATGGCACTAAGGGACACACCTACATGATGGTGGGGTGCACATGAGGTAATTCAAAACTGGTATCAATGTAAGTGATTGATGCGCATAAGATTTGGTCAAAGCTAGCAGGACAGACACTTACAGAAGTATGATGGAAGAGGGAAACCAAGACATCATATAAATGATTGTGCCACTAAATGGAGATTTTTACCACTAGGGGAATGGATGCATTACTTTATTCATACATTGGAAGGAATACCTAGAAATTGGTACAAGGAGAAAGAACTGCGTAGAGAAACTGTGAGTTTGCAAGATACTAAATATATAAAATATGCAGAACAGAAATAAAATGCTAGAAATGGCAGAATAACAGTAAAATATCCAGCATAATCTTCACAATAACACAGAAATGATATAAGAATAGCAATAGAAATAGCACTTTGATTCAGAAAGAAATGTTCACAGGCCTCTTCGAGGGGGCAACCTCCAATCGAGCAGTGCTCTGTTACAATAATATTCAAGCTAGGGTTTTCATACCCTCAACCCTTATTTATACTAAATATGTCTATTAAGAGAAACATCTAGAGGAAGATCCTTCTAGAAGCGGAAGCTTCTATTAGGTCTCTTACATCTGCCTTATTCTATTTTATTGAAATACCTTATTAATATTGACATTTATTACATCCAAATACATTGATCTACCTATGTGCAGGTTAGGACCTTAATATGTTCGCCCCCTTAAAAACAGCCTTGTCCTCAAGGCTTGAGATGTGGAAATTGCTACAGAATGGTAGCTGGTTCCCAAGTCGCATCTGTTGGAGTCATATATTTCCACTGTACTAGCACTTCCTTGATGGTTCGTTGATGTAGGCGATGCTCACGTTGGTCCAAAACTGCTTCTGGATGTATCCAAATGGATCCTTCTTCAGCTAACTCTGGAAGGTTGGTTTGAATTTGGCATCTGGTTCCAATCACCTTCTTCAAGCATGAAACATGAAAAACAGGATGTAGTTTCGACTGACTGGGCAGAACTAACTAATATGCGACTTGTCCCACATGCTTGAGAACTGTGTAAGGGCCATAAAATTTGGGTGCTAGCTTCTGACAATGCTTGGCCTTGAGGTAAGTTTTCTTATATGGTTGTCGTCTCAGAAACACCTGATCCCCTTCTGCAAATTGACGTTCAGAGCGACCTTGATCTGCTTGCTGCTTCATTCTATTATGTGCCATGACCAAGTTCTCTTTAAGGGTTCGAAGGATATCCTCTCGAACTGTAAGTGTTTGGTCAACCGNAATGCTTGGCCTTGAGGTAAGTTTTCTTATATGGTTGCCGTCTCAGAAACACCTGATCCCCTTCTGCAAATTGATGTTCAGAGCGACCTTGATCTGCTTGCTGCTTCATTCTATTATGTGCCATGACCAAGTTCTCTTTAAGGGTTCGAAGGATATCCTCTCGAACTGTAAGTGTTTGGTCAACCGCCTGGACCTTCGAGGTACCCGGTAAGTATGAGAGAACTGAAGGTGGCTTCTATCCATATACCACTTCAAAAGGAGTCATGCGAGTGGTTGTATGGTATGTAGTGTTGTACCACCATTCGGCGAGGGGTAACCATTGAGTCCACTGGTGTTGTTTTTCAAAGGCAAAGCAGCTCAGATATGTTTCCAAACACTTGTTGACAACTTCTGTTTGACCATCTGTTTAGGGATGATAAGATGAGCTGAGATGCAATTGTGTGCCTTGTAGCTTAAACAGTTCTTGCCAAAAATTGCTTTTGAAAGTTGGGTCTTGATCAGAAACAATAGAGTGTGGCATGCCATGAATCTTGAAGACCTGGTCCATGAAAATTTGAGCCACCGTGGATGCAGTAAATGGGTGGTGAAGAGTGCAAAAATGAGCATACTTGGAAAGGCAATCCACCACCACCATTATGACTGATTTATTCCCCGATTTGGGTAAGCCTGTAATAAATTCCATAGAGATATCCTTCCAAATAGCAGGGGGAATCGGAAGTGGTTGGAGGGTGCCTAGATATTTGACTATTTATCCCTTGTTGTGTTGACACACCTCACATTCAACGACAAAATTACGGATGTCCTGTTTCATACCATCCCAGAAAAAAGAACGTTTGACTCGGTCGTATGTTTTTGTGAACCCTGAGTGCCCTGTTGTGGGTGTAGCATGAAGCTCAGAAAGCACTATGGAATTGAGCTTGGATTGTTTACTTAAATACAAGCGGCCTTTGTATCGAAGCTCATCCTGGAGCCAGGAGTACCCTAGGAGAGTCAGAGCCTTGTTCTGCAATTGTTGGATCAGATGCAAACTTTTGGGATCTTGAAGCCATTCCTGGCGCACAGCTTGGAGCCAATCGGTTACAATGAAGGAAAGAAAAAAAAGGGATCCTTCATCTTCATATTTCCAGGACAGTGCATCTGCCATGACATTGTCTTTGCCCTTCTTGTAAAGGATCTCATAATCATATCCAAAGAGATTAGTCACCCATTTTTGTTGTTCTTGAGAGCAAATGCATTGTTCCAGAAAGTACTTGAGGCTTTGATGGTCAGTCTTAATTTGGAAGCGTTGCCCCAAGAGATAAGGATGCCACAACTCAACGGCATGCAGAATTGCCAACATTTCTTTTTCATAAATGGGTTTGCCCAGATTCCTTTTAGATAGTTGCTTGCTAGTGAAGGCCAATGGTTGACCCTCTTGCATAAGGACAACACTGATTCCTCTCCCTGAGGCATCACATTCCAACACAAAGGTCTTTGTGAAGGCAGGAAGGGCCAGAACCAGAGTGGTGCACATGGCCGTCTTCAAGGTTTGAAAAGCTTGAGCAGCTACTGGAGTCCAAGTGAAAGAGTTATTTTTTCAGGAGAGCCGTGAGAGGTGCTGCAATCTTTCCATAGTTCTTAACGAACTTGCGATAATACCCTGTGAGGCCCAAAAATCCACGCAAGATTTTGAGAGTATTTGGGTGCAGCTAGTCTTGCATAACTTCAATCTTTTTTGGGTCCACCCTGACGCCATCCTTTCCCACCAGATGACCCAAGTATTCTACTTCTGAGGCACCAAAAGCACATTTGGACTATTTCAGGAAAATTTGGTGCTAAGAGAGTAGGCGGAGAACTTGATCCACATGAGTAAGATGGTTTGTCCAGGTTTTTCTATAGATGAGGATATCATCAAAGAAAACTAAGACAAAATGACAGAGAAAAGGGCGGAAGACATGGTTCATGAGGCTCTGGAAGGTGGAGGGGGTGTTACACAAACCAAAGGGCATGACTAAAAACTCATAGTGGCCCTCATGAGTGAGAAAGGTGGTCTTGGGAATGTCGGCCTCTTTCTTACGTATCTGGTGATAGCCCGAGTGAAGATCAAGTTTGGTAAAGAATTGGGCGCCACTCAATTCATCCAGGAGGTCATCAATGACAGGAATGGGAAATTTTTCTTTGATGGTCAGTTTTTTGAGAGCACGAAAGTCAGGACACATTCTCCAAGAACCTTCTTTCTTCAGTACCATGACGACTGGAGAGGAGTAAGGGCTCGTACTAGGATGGATGACGCCAACAATAAGGAGTTCCTGGACCATTTTCTCAATTTCATTTTTTTGTGCAAAGGGGTGGCGATATGGACGTATATTGGGGGGAAGGCTTCCTGGGACAAGGGGAATGGAGTGATCATGAACACCACGGGAAGGAGGGAGTCCTTAGGGAGTGGAAAATACTATTTGATGTTTAGAAAGGAGGGCTTGGAGGTCTTGGGGCACTGGGGGTGTCTCTGTGGCTTGTATGGCGTGGAGTTGGGCAATGACACCAGAATGACCTTTTTTGAGCAGTTTTTCCATGCGATGAGAACTGATGACCTCAGGTGAACCAGTAGTGATGCCTTGGAATTTATTTTGGTGGTTGCCTTGGTCGAATTGCATGGTTAAGTTCTGAAAATCCATGAGAATGGGACCCAAAGTCCTTAGCCAATCTGCACCCAACGCAATGTCGCAACCGCCCATGTCAATAGCAAACATATGGGATTTTAGGTGGTAGTCACCGATTTGGAGACGCAGATTTTCACAGCACCCGCCACATTTCATAGAACCACCATTGGCAATCATGATT
>JASDQU010010731.1:83375-95378 GCA_032191745.1 Picea mariana
TGGGGGGCAGAGAAGCCAGTGAGAGCATTGAGGGAAATGATCGGTTCCACTTTGGGAGGGTCGGAGGGAGGGTTTATGTCAGTGATTTCTGGTGACTCGGGCATAAGGGGAGTGTCAACATCCTCTTCCGGAATATCCTAAGAGATGGCCATAAAAAGATTTTGTTCCTTACATTTTTGGCCTGGGAAATATTTGTCATCACAATTATAACAGAGTCCTTTGAGTTGGTGTTCATCCATTTCAGCCCTGGTCAATTTTTGGATCTTTAATGGGGCAGAGGGAGTATTGGGGTTGACTGGTTTAGTGCGAGGGATAAAGGAAGGCTTACGGTTTTGAGAAGAAACAATTTTTTGTGATTCTTTAGCTTTTTTAGTATCCTCCACCCAAGTTGTAGGTCGAGCCATGAGAACATGGGCCCGAATCTCCTCCTTGAGGCCACTGATAAAACACTCTCGAAAGAAAGCATCAATCATGCCCTCTGTTCGAAAAGCCAGGCGCTCAAATGCAGCTATGAAGTCTTCTACTGTGCCTGATTGCTTCAATTTTTTCAAACTGCCCAAATGGTTGGTGTCAGTGTCAAAGCGTTCATAAAGCTCAGTCACAAATTGGGTCCAAGCATTATACCCTTGACGGGAAGTTTTTCTCCATTGCCAACATTCTTGATCTAGATGGAGAACACCATACCAGAGTTTGGCCAAGTCATCTGTAATGTTGTAGAAAGAGAAATAATGTTCCATTTGGGTGACCCAACCGGTGGGGTCTGAGCCATCAAATTTGGTTACATCCACTCGCGGAAGGCATATGTCCCATTGAAAGTGATGGGACTTAAAGGAATGGGAAGAAGTTTCACCTTCAGTTTTTGTATGTGCATCAAGAAAAGAGTCATTGATAGGGATCTTGAGTTTGGCGCAGAGTGATGCAAAGACAGATTCAAGCTGGGTGGTCAGTTCGTGTTTGACTTCTGCCATTGCGGACTGCACGGCTGCATTTACAGATGCATTTATGGTGGTATTAATGGATGCATCACAGGAGGCAATAGTAGCACTGAGTTGTTGCACTTCTTGTTGGGTCTCGAGGAAACCAGATTGCAAGGTGTTGAAGCGAGACTCTAGTTCTTGGCTATGGGTATGGGCCATGAGGATGGGTGAACTGAAAAGGGAGCAGGTTGGGTCAAAAAATTTTGCATAAAAATGATATGGATGAATGTGATAAGAGAGAAGAGATGAATCTAATGGAATAGGTCTCAAATAATGGTGAAAAAATTTCAAGACTCCGTTTTTTTTTTTTTTTTTTAGTTTCGGGGTTATACTTTGGTCTGAAGAATGTTGTAGTGCTAAAATCCCCAAATTATTAACTAGAAAGAAATGTGTATTTACTTGGCAACCCGAACACAGATGCGCGGCAATAGATCTCGCTGGTTTAATTTGTTTATGTTTATGTTTATGTTCCCCAAGGGTTAGGTATTCAAGGGTTCTACAAACAAGGGTTTTCCCTGTGCTATATCTCTCTGATATACATGCGGGGTCCAACAGTATTACTCGGCCCAATATCTCAGGGCACTAACTAAGGAGGATAGACCGTACCCTTAGCCATACTACCCGACTATCCAGGTACTAGAGAGTATCTTCCCGAGTGTTGTTCTCGATGACACTATAGCAGTCTAGCAGCCGATAGGTTTATCTAAAGAGGGCTTCAGGAAATCTAGGTTGATTCGTACACAGGTGTTGTCTGATGCGCTACCACTCGAAGGGGTACCAACAGGGGTTACAAGGGTGGCCAATGGATGTGCGCTTAAGAAATACTTGTATTTCCTGCATGTATGAATCCCTCAACCGTGGGTTTATGCGCGTAACGACAGATCTCTATGGCTTAAAGACACTGGAATACGTCTTTACCCTGGAAAAAAAATACCCACAATTTCTGCCAAGGAAAGTGCTCTGATACCACTTGCAAGATACCAGATATATAAAATATGCAGAACAGAAATAAAATGCTAGAAATGGCAGAATAACAGTAAAATATCCAGCATAATCTTCACAATAACATAGAAATTTTATAAGAATAGCAATAGAAATAGCACTTTGATTCAGAAAGCAATGTTCACAGGCCTCTTCGAGGGGGCAACCTCCAATCGAGCAGCGCTCTGTTACAATAATCTTCAAGCTAGGGTTTTCATACCCTCGAGCCTTATTTATAATAAATATGTCTATTAAGAGAAACATCTAGAGGAAGATCCTTCTAGAAGCGAAATCTTATATTAGGTCTTCTTACATCCATCTTATTCTATTTTATTGAAAGGCCTTATTAATATTGACCTTTATTACATCCGAATACATTGATCTACCTATGTGCGGGTTAGGACCTTAACAGAGTTGGGGCGCAGTGCAACAAAACTTTGTTAGGACCTTTGCATTTGAAAGTGAGAATCCATGGGTGGATCTAGAATTACAGAGGATGAAAAGGAATATATTTGAAGAATATGGGGTATATACAGTAACAGTAAACATAGATTACATAAAAGAAAAACTTGAACAATTAGTTTATTGTTATCAGGTCACAGAGGATGATAGAAGTAGAAGACAACCCATGTGACATACAGATAGTAGAAGGGGAAGGATAAAGAGGGTTGGAAGGACCCCGGTTACAATCAGAAGAATTTATTGCACCAATGAAGATTGAAAAGGTCAATATTGGGACTGAAGACAAGCCCAAGATAACCAGCATTGGATATCACTGGGACAGTGAGACAATGGAAAAAATAACTGAGTTACTACGCAAGTATAGTGATTTATTCCCAACCACATTTTCAGAGATTAAAGGGGTAGCAGGAGAACTTGGAGAGATGAAGATGCCCCTCAAACCAGATGCAAGATGAGTGAGATGGAGACCATACATATTAAACCCCATCTATAAGTAGAAGGTTAAGGTAGAAATTGATAGAATGCTAGAGTCAGGAATCACGGAGCATGTGGAAGAATCAGAGTGGATTAGTCCAATGGTGGTCCAGAAAAAGAAGACTAGAGGGATTGGGATATGTGTGGATCTAGAAAAGTTAAATTATGCATGCATGCATGATCATTTTACTACTCCATTTACAGATGAAGTTTTAGAGAATGTGGGAGGATAGGAAGTCTACTCCTTCACAGGTAGATTTTCAGGTTACCATCAAATTAGAATTACTCTGGAGGACAGGTACAAAACCAAATTTGCAACAAAGTGGGGGTCATATCAGTACACAGTAATTCCTTTTGGTTTAAATAATGCACCAACAATATTTTCCAGAGTAGTAATATCTGCATTCAAGGATTTTATACATAAATGTTTAGAATTTTATCTGGATGATTGGACAGTATTTAGTTTTTTGAAGGACCATGTAGAAATTCTGAGGTTAATGTTAGAAATATGTAGGAAATGTCATATTTCCTTAAATATTAAGAAATGTATATTCAATGCACTGTTTGGCATCCTACTTGGACACATTGTATGCAAACATGGATTCATAGTAGAACCTACAAAGATTATTGTTATTGTAAATTTACCACCACCAAAGTCACTGCGCCAGTTGAGAGAAACATTGGGCCACACAGGGTACTACATGAAATTTATAAAGGGCTATGCAAAGATTATTGCAGCCATGGAGAAGCTACTAAAGAAAGACATAAGATTTCAATGTAATGATGAATGACATGAGAGCTTGGACATATTGAAGGAGAATATGGTGACAGCACCAATTCTGAGATTTCTAGATTGGACAAAAGAATTTCATGTGCATGTGGACGCTTCATCCATTGCACTTGGAGCAGTTTTGGCACAACCATGTGAAGGAGACATTGATCACTCAATATATTTTTTCTAGTAGAAAGTTATCTGACTCTGAGCATAACTATAATACTGCATAAAGGGAAGTTTTGGCTATGGTATATGCCTTACATAATTTTAGACACTATTTATTGGGTCAACATTTTAAGATGTTCACAGATCATTCTGCTTTGAAGTACCTAGTTAACAAGCCAGTGTTATGAGGAAGGATATGTAGATGGTTGTTATTGTTTTAGGAATATGATTTTGAAATCATAGTAAAACCAGTGAAACTGAATGCAAGACCATATCATCTATCAAGAATTACTAATGGAGAGGAGCCAAAGAACTTGGAGGAGAATTTTTATGATGCTAACTTATTTTATGTTCAGATTGTTGATGATTATTTTTCTAACATTGTTGGATTTTTTAGCACGGGAATGGATCCCAAGGAATTTACCATCACATAGAAAAAATAGTTGGTAGTGTGTGTTGCAGACTATCAAGTGATTGCAGGTCATTTATACAATTTAGGTGCAAATGGAATTCTGAGAAGATGTGTGATGGAGCATGAACACTCCATGATGCTAGTAGAAGCACATGAAGGAATAGTTGGAGGTAACTATGCAGGAAAGCCTACAACACAAAAGGTGGTGTGTGCAGGATTATGGTGGCCTACAATACATAAGGACGCAAAGGAATATTGTCATACTTTTGATGTTTTTCTGAGGGTGGGGAAACCATCTAGAAGGGATGAAATGCCACGTATGTCCCAAGTAACTCTACAGGTTTCTAATAAATGGGTTGTGTATTTCATTGGACCCATTAATCCACCAGAAAGGATATCATGATTCAGATACATCATCACTATGACAGAATACTTAACCATATGGGCATAAGCATCCCCAGTGAAGGACTGCAGCACAGTTTCTCTTTGAGAACGTGGTGACCTTATTTGGATATCCTAGAATTTTTTTGAGTGATCAGGGAACTCATTTTATTAACAATACAATCATAGCTAGGATAGAAGAATTTGAGATATACCATCAGAAGAGAACACCTTACCATCCCCAAGAAAATGGTATAGCAGAATATTTTAACAAGATTCTAGAGAATGTACTGACAAAGATTTGCAATATGAATAAAGATGATTGGGATTTGAAGGTATCAATAGTATTATGGGCTTACAGGACTACATGAAAGAAGCTTATAGGAAAAACACCATTCAGACAAGTGTATGGGAAAGAAGCAGTGGTTCCATTGGACTATTTAGTACATAGTTTATGCATTGCAACAATCACCAACATGATAGAAGAAGGTGTTTCGCAAGAAATATTGGATCAGTTGGTGGAGCTGGAAGAAGACATAATTTTAGAAAGCTTCCACCAAGAAGTACAAAAAAAAAGGACAAAGCTTGACATGATAGGCACATAAATAAGAAAATGTTTAAGGAAGGAGATCTAGTTCTCCTCTATGAAAACATGTATTTATAGCACCCTGGGAAGTTTAAGATGCACTAGTTAGGGCCTTATCAAGTAGAGACTATCACAAAAGGAGGTGTTGTGAAACTGAAAGATCTTCCAGAAAACAATCTCATAGAACTAGTGAATGGTAGTCCACTGAAGTTGTATCAAGACAGAAGACCTAGCAACCTAGGGTGAAAACAGAGAGAGAATATATGATTGTACATATTGTATATAGTAGATGTTAGAAGAGAAAGACAAAAATCCATAAAAAGAGGAAAGGTAACAAAAAGACAAAAAGATAGGAGCACATTAGAGGTTTTGATGAAACATAATTATTAGAATTAACAAGTGTGCCACAAAAAAACCAGTGTTCAAAACACTATGCACTGAAAAATAGTTGACAGACACAAAAGTGGAGCATGCAGGAAAAAGTGAAAACTATCAGTGCAGAACAGTTGCCATTTCATCATCCCGCTATAAAGTCGAAAAGGGGAGGAAATATGGTCATTTGTGTTTTTTTTCACTAAGAAAAAGAGAAAAGAGAGAGAGTTGAGCGCGAGAGAGTGTGAAGTGATCACAACAAGTCGATATTTGTGTTCAGCAGTTTGAATTTCAGCAGGATGTTGCCACCAAGAGTTGGAGCGTCGAGTAGCATTGGGTGAAACAAAAGAAGTAGTGCTCGGGTTTCACAAATCGGAATGCAATATATGCCCATAGTCATGGACATGGATGAGATTCACATGCCGGAATATGAGCCTACTACCACACATGTGGAGGAGGAACAAAACCCAACACAGGAGGTTGGGCATCCAAAGGAGCACGTAGAGAGGACATAATCTAACACATCCAAGGGAAAAGGGATSTAATAGGGCAAACAGGACACAGATTCAGCATAGGAGGGCCTAGAGCTAGAAGAATAGCATGAAATAGACTGGTAGGGAATACCAGATGTCRGAATGTCGTCCCCGCAATGGAAGAAGAAGTAGCGAGCTGCGAGCAGTGCACAAGGAATATCACGCACATAGGCAGAATTGGAAATCATGATGCCAAATATCCCCGAGGGAGTGAAGGTCGAGGATGATATGGTGGGAGGAGTAGATACCATCAAATACTTCGATCATGGAGTAGAAAACACAGTCAAACTCCCAGATTTGGTGCCACAAAACTATTTAGAAAGCAAGGGAGAGGGCCCATCAGGCGTGCCACTATTGGAGCTTGTACAGTGGATATTGGGGCTCTACAATACATGAATCATGAATTTTATTGATATACCGCACTTTGAGCATGGTAAACACATCAATGGATGTGTGAAGCAACTCTTAGCAAGGGTGCATGGAAGAATTATATGGATAGATAGGCCAGTTCCTATCAATGTCGATTTGATCACAGCAATCACGGGGCTACCCAAGGGTGGGGAGAAGCCAAAGAAATACTTAGAAGATAAAACAAAAGAAAAATCCATCTCCAACGAAATTAAGGAAAAGTATGGCGTAGAGAGAGGTAACAAGGGAATCAAGATCAGTGACATAAATGATCATGCGACGAGGTTTTCTACAAGGTTGTTAGGATGAAAATTAATGTGCAAGTGCAGAAAGGAGGAAATACCAGCAGGAGTGGTAGTAGCTACATCACAATGCATGAAGGGGAGCTCGATGAGTTTGGCCCCTAATCTACTTAAATATTTATTGGAGGATTGCAAAGACACACAGGATTGGGGCTCTGAGTTCCACTACTTTTGGTTACTCATCCTCATTGCATTGGTAGGATGGCAAGAACCAACATACAGTATGTTCCTGCAAAGGACAGGAAAGTGTGGTGCAGCCCACTACACGTCGCTTTAAAGCACAATAGACCCAAAGGAAAAGAAAATAAACAATGACATATTCGCTCTATACCTATCGGAGATCCAAAACCGGTTACCAAACACATGAAGGATTTCCCCAGAAACTGTGAAGGATTTAGAAAATTTCCAAGCATCGCGCCATAGCATGTGGCTACAGGAAAAGAGGGATCCAGCCAAGGAGTGGCTACAACTGAGTTACTTCGTGACGACGCAGGATATCCAAATGGAGGTCAAGGAGTGGCCAGAGGAGTGGAAAGTGCCAATGATCCAAAAAACAACACCAACAATACAAACTCAGACGCAGGGTAGAACAGTCCCCGCACAGGAGACATGGAGGAATGGTGCCAGTAAGAAGAAAAAAGAAACACAAGCTCTAGTGGGGACAAGTAGCCCTATACAGAAGAAAAGTAGGACACAGAAAAAATCACAGCATGGTTTTGAAAGGGACCCACCATGCATAGAGAAGGCACCAAGAGGAACAACAAAACAGGTGCGCGCAAAAGAAGTACAGATGGAGACACATGATATACTTATGGAGGAAGAAATTGGGCAGGGGACAAGCATGGATACACGGATTCCTGAGATATCTGAGCCATCAGATGCCCAAAGGAAGAGGACAAGGGAGCAATTAAGTGGCTCCAAAAAGAAGGCGAAGGCCCACAGAAATCCAATGAAAACGTCACTGACAGCAGATGTTGTGGAGCTCATAGCCACCACATTCAAAGACCGACTGTCAGAAGTATGGGAGAATGTTGAGAATCAAAGGGCATCGATTCTAGAGAAAATACAAGAAGTGAAAACTGTGTTGGAGCAGTTGAATATTAGGACAGAGGAGCAACCGAAAGACACACCAACAAATACAATGGAAGGTGTGCCAATGGGAGAAACAGTCCAGATCATAGAGTAGGGGAGTGTAAATTTCATCATAACAACTGAGATGTTGTTTATTGATGAGGAGACAGCATAGAAGCCCCTAAAATACATTGAGACATTGGACTTGGCATTTCCCAAGATTCCAACAAAGACGTTGTATAAATTACAGGTTAGCATCGTGCAAGAAATTTAGTCTAGGGCAAGGTCTGATGTGAAGAACTTACAGTTGGCATAGGAAGACAACACCTCACTGAAGGAGGAAGATAGCCAAGAAGGGAAGATGATAGCATAGAAAAAATTGGACGAGACAGAGAAACAAATAAATATAGTATTTCAATCCATCTCAGACAGTGTAGAATTAGAGGGAACGTCTTCGGAAGAGAAGATGAGGGAAATAGTGCAAGATTTGGAGAAGTATAAAGACCATATCAAGGAGCTAAAGGAGCACACAGTACCTGCTACTCCTCCCAAAGTCAGATCACAAAGAGAGTAGGACACAACAACATCTACAGAGAACATCATGAGGAATATACATAGAATGAAAGAGCTATTGGAAAAGAGCACCCAGTTATGGACACAGCTCTTAGAGGAGGGGATCCTACAAAGAGTTGCAAGGGAAGGAAGAAAAATTGCATGTACTAATGGCATATGTAAGTGACAGAAGACAATGTCACTACCAGAGAAGATCAATATTGTCACAGAAATGAAGATCCTATAGGCAAAGGAAAAAATGGTGTAGGCATAGAAGATTGCAAGACAGGCTCAGTTGGATCCCTTGTAGGAAAAGGCGGATCAATTTCTCGTGGAGATTGATGCAGTGAAACTGAGCATAGAGAAGATAGGCTTGGAGGGGGGAGAAATATTGAGACCTCCATTCACCGCGTAGGTGGTGGAATCCATGATAGAGAAGAGCAACCAGGTTCAGGAGCAACGCCAACGGAAAACATAGATGTGAGAAGAACTAGCACATGCAGTGAAATATGTTGGAGTCTGTGAGTGACTAAAGCCGAGTCACAATGTCATTATTGGGGGCATGTTGGCGCAGGCCAATTTTGGCAAAAATCGAAGAATTTTTGAAGGAATTAAAGCAGCACTAGAAATAGAGGAAAAGCAGTGCCAGAAATAAGGGAAAATCTATGCCGAGAAAAGCAATTAGAAAGTGGAAAAATTGTTGTGGAGTGGTTGGAAAGTGGAAAAGCGTTGACTTGGAGCAACGATTGGATCAAGGACTAGCCATGATTAAGTCAGGGAGAAAGTGGGCAAACCTAATCTGCTTAGGGTTAGGTCTTTTGTAAGGGCATTGTCCTAGTTTTGTATAAGTATAATGTATTAGAACCATGAGAGGGTTAGCAGGTATTGTTGGTATGTATTGTTGAGGTGCTAATAGGTCCTTTAGTGGAGTAGAAATTATTGTGGAGAGATTTTGGCAATATGTTGAGGTCGAACATAATGGCAAACGAAATGTACAGTGCACAGTACTAACTTTTGCAAGAATATGAATAAAGAGATGAAGCGACAAATATTTGTTGATGTAGCCCCGGGGGGGTGAACAACAGTATATCTATGTTTTATGTGAATGTATGATTTTTTTATGATTGCATCTACTTTCATAAGTTTTTATGATGAATATGTTGTTCGTTAAAGGAATGAACACTGCACAGTAGGAATAAGTTAATCTAACCTGTAGAACAACACTAAGTAAAGGAATTTTATAGTTAGTAAATAGATCATAAAGTTGTATTACAGTAGATGAATACTTGTTTATGATCAAATGTGGCTAGAATGATTAATAACGCCCTATTAGAATAGTAGTGATAGTGGTATGGAATCAGATCTAATGAGAGTTTGAAGGTTAACAATAAGTAGGTTAAATTCCTCTAAGAGAAACACATCCCATCCCTAGGTTGCAGACATTTGATTCCTATGACCACCCATAGAATCCATCTCAGGTGAGACTGCACAGTGCACTCTTTTCACTGTGTTGCCTTATGGTATCTAGAAGGGTCGATGGTAGAAGGGTTTGTTGGTAATATTGCAGTTAGAACCTAGGTCAGCCCATAGCAGCCAACACTCACTTACTCTACTAACTAGCGCGCACCTTTTGGGCTAGTTCTTGGCACTTTTCCATGGTTGATTTTGTTGTTGCATGCCATTTGTTATCGCTGAAATTTCGTCCGCACACGGTTACAAGAACTCAGCATCGTCAAACAGTGATGAAGTCATCTATGGACTTGAATTAATACCACAACATTCAAAAAGGTCAAAAAACTATACAAAGTGGTGAAAAATTGAAGAGCGCTATGCAGACATTGGGCGCGCACGCGCATGCACGGAACAGGAACATAGAAATCGCGCACAGGCACACGATGCGCGATTGTTATCGCAAAAATCCGCGCACCTGCTAAACGACGCATTTATGAGAGTGGTCGGCCTCCCACCCACTTATGGTTTAGCTCCCAAGCCGATTTGACCCTCAAATCTGGACTGGATCCGACTGGTGGGCTGGTCAAACACCTAGAATGCCCTAATTGGACTCTTTTCACACTACAAAGCAGTTAAACAATAACCCAAAGCAATGCTATAAAAATCTATGGATGCACCTCATTTTTTCAAGGAATTCAAAGTAATGTTATGCTGCCTCTATTCTCTTGAGTACTCCATCCTTGTCAAGAGCATATTTCCACCATTGCATTGGACAATCCATCTCACCCATTGAGTGGATTTGTAAAGAGTTATTTCATCATCATTTTCCATTTTTTCTTTGTTGTAAGAAGAGCTAGCTAGTGGGGGTCCAAGAGCCCTCCCTTGAAGGAAGAAGGGACTCATAGTCCTCTTTCTTCTTGGTGCTTTGTTGCACTAATAGATCAGCCTCAACATTGGTGACATGGGTCTTATGGTTCTTTTTGTTTCTATGTCCCTATGCTCATGAATTTAGTTTTTATTGCATTTCTTAGTTTAATTCTTAGTTGTAGTCTTTTATTTTCTTTCCCTAACTCTTTTCCTAGCAGCTGTCCTGCTCAGCAGACCCAACTGAGCTTGCAAGCACCTCTATTTTTCTCACCAAGGTGACAAAAGAGGCGCAACAAATTAGTGAATCCACTGGGGATAGGTATCAATTTCCTACCTCATTTGGCTTTTTCTTGCTCTTATTTTAGTTTGTTTAACTTGCAGGTACACTAACCGGCCTAAGCCGACCTGCCAACTAGCCAATTCCAAGTTGAATTGAGAGAAATCCATTCAGATTTTTCATTCTCGACCGTGTGCCATATATGCACGGGTTTTTAGGCCCACAGACATGCATCGTGCACACATGCGCTTGATTCACAGTTATGTTCTGTGCACGTGCGTCTGTTGACTTTTCTCTGTTCGCGCGCATGCGCTCTGTGCGCCTCTATCTCCACTGAGACCCACGCACCTGTGCAAAAATTTCACATTGTAAAGTTGTTGAGATGTGGGGAAGGTCATTTTCCTTCTTAAAAATGATGTCAAGTATGTTTTAAAGCTGCACCACACTTAGTCCCCTCATCATATAAAGGGGTTAGTCAAAAAACACATAGGCAATTAGGAGGATAAAATCAATTTCCCTTCTTTTCTTTTTGCCACATGGATGGCTTGTTTTGACTCACAAGATAAGTTGGAAATCATTTTTAATCACATCTAACTTGCATTGGGACTATAAGTTGAATAACAATCGCTTAGTATGCTCTTCTCTCGCGCCTCCAAGTGATCTTGAGAATCAGAAAAAGATTGTGAAACGATTTCATCTCCCTTAAGAACAACAAAACCTTTAGGAGAGGACAACAACCCTTTTTGGGACTCCTCTTAGTTTTCTTTTTCAAACACACCTTATATTGTAACGGGCCCATACATGCCCACATGCTACAAAGATAGGATAGTGTTTGAATTTTTGCTTTCTTAGATCAAAACACTAGGGAAGTTTAAAGGTTTTGTAACGGGCCCATACATGCCCACATGATCAATCTAGGATAGTTTCAAAGCTTTTCTTAGATTACATCACAATAG
>JASDQU010010731.1:103497-137410 GCA_032191745.1 Picea mariana
ACAAAGCACCAAGAAGAAAGGGGACTATGAGTCCCTTCTTCCTCCAAGGGAGGGCTCTTGGACCCCCACTAGCTAGCTCTTCTTACAACAAAGAAAAATGGAAAATGATGAAAGAACTCTTTACAAATCCACTCAATGGGTGAGATGGATTGTCCAATGCAATGGTGCAAATATGATCTTGAAAAGGATGGAGTCCTCAAGAGAATAGAGGCAGCATAACATTACTTTGAATTCCTTGAAAAATGAGGTGCAGTCATGGCCGTTTTATAGCATTCCTTTGGGTTATTGTTTAACTTCTTTGTAGTGTGAAAAGAGACCAATTATGGCATTCCTAGGTCTTTGACCAACCCACCAGTCGGATCCAGTCCAGATTTGAGGGTCAAATCGGCTTGGGAGCTGAACCATAAGTGGGTGGGAGGCCGACCACTCTCATAAATATGCCATTTAGCAGGTGCGCGGCGTTTTGCGATAACAGTCGCGCATCGTGCGCATGTGTGCGATTTCTGCATTCCTGTTTCGTGCATGTGTGCGCGCGCCCAATGTATGCATAGCGCTCTTCAATTTTTCACTACTTTGTATAGTTTTTGACCTTTTTATGAATGCTTTGGTATTAATTCAGGTCCATGGATGAATTCATCACTGTTTGATGATGCCGAGTTCTTGTAACCATGTGCGAACAAAATTTCAGTGATAACAATGCCCCCAACACTCACCTGTGACTCGTCCCGAGTCACTTTGATCTGGGAAACTCTACTTCAAAGGCTTCGAGCTTGGCTCAATCTTCCTTGACTTATTGCTTTGCCAGAGCCTCCTATTCAGTGAACTCTTGAATGAATTTCTCGATGGTAGGCCCTTCCAAGCGTTGTTCTATCGTGGTGACCACTTGTTCCAGCTATGCACCTTGTCCCTCGATCTCTTCAAAAAGTGTGCAGGCTTTGTCCTGCACCGGATCGAGTCTCTGGGTCACTTCCATGACTCTACTCTTGATTGCATTGACCTATTTATGAACTATGCGCACCTCCTGTGAACTTTTCATATTTTCTACCGCCGAAAGTTGCTTTAGCTGCACTTACACTCTCGATGCTTATTTCTTTGCCTCCAATCTCCTCAGCTCCAGGTCTTTCTTAAGGCTCTCATAGGTCTACGCACTTTGGTCATTGATTTTCTTACATTCCAAGGCCAATGCCCTGATTCTTTCTACTGCGCCCCTGAAAATTTCTTCTCTCTAATCCCACACTTCCTATGGAGTTCTCGACAATGCTTTCAGTTCCAGTTCTGCTACCCTTGCTTGAAGCTGCTAAATGGATTCAACGATTTTTCCCACTTGGCTCTCAGCTATTTCTTCTTCCATCTATGTTATGCCTGACATAGAGAGAAGTGCTCTAGTTACTGCTTCTCTAACCCCAATTTTCTCTACGAGCAACTGGTTTTTTTCTCTCTGAATCTTCTCTCTTTCCTCTTCCAACTTCACTCGGAGGTCATCTTTCTCTTGCTGCGCAACCTGAAGTTGCTCTAAGGCTTCCTCATTATCTTTCTTCAAGGCCTATGTGGCATGTTATTTTTCTTCCTGTACTCGTCGAAGGAGAGCCTCTGTCACATTTGCTAATCTGCGTAGTTGGGCAGACTCATCTCCCACTTCTATACCTTCCGATGATAATGGCTCTATAGACACTGCACGGCATGAATAGAGGGCTTGCTTCACCCCTTTCAGCTCCGTCTCGATCCTATCATACACTGTTTCATGCTTTTCTTCATTCCATTGCGAAGTGTCTGCGATGATGAGGTCAATATCATCCACTATGAGCACGGTCTGTAATTGGGGATTATTGGCTCGTGACTTCTTCCGCGCTGAGGGTTTCATCGGAGAAACCTTTATTTTCTTTGATGTCTCAGCCTCTGTAAGGGGATCCTTAGGTGGTGTCACCTCTCCCTTGTCTTGCTTGTCTTCTTCCCCTTCCTCCTCTTGGTTGACTTCGTCACCTCCTCCTCCTCTAGGTGATTTAGCTGTAGTTTTCTTCGATGTGTTGTTTATTTCCCACACTTCTTCCTTCTTCTTCATCTTCTTAGCACTGCTTGGTCCATCATATTCTTCTAGGGTGACCACAGGACTTATGATGAGGTCGGGGTCAGAGAGCTCTATCTATTCGACTAGTACAAGGAATTTTGTAGGCCATTCCTTGGCTATTTCCTCCATATATTCCTCGGTCAATTTGTAATAGGACTGCAACTCTTCCTTGTTTTTGTTCCCGTGCGCAGTGATAAATACAAAGTGCCTGTCTACACAAAACTTCACAAGTGGCCCGAAAATATGGAGTGTATTCAACATCATGTGAGGGAAGGACTCAATGGCCCTCTTTAGCTACAAGTAATAGGTGTGGAACACCACATTTGACTACCATTTCTTCACCATGTCACTCAAATACCATAGGGTAGTGAACCTCGCAGCCATGGGTTCAGACAACTCAATGTGAGGGAATGTCACTCCCTCTGGCATCTCCCAAGCGACAAAGGAAATGAGAGTCAACAACCAACTAAAGTGAAACTCATAGCCCTGGTCCTATGCTTCGCGACAATCCTACTCCAACTGGTTGACAAGGTAGCTCACCCAGTTCATCCGCATCCCTTAAACACACTTTCCTGCGAGGTCGACGACGAACCCTGTGACTTGCGTTGGTTTGTTCTTCCTGACGATATTACCAACAATCAACTGGAAATCTAGGTGCACTGCGCCATTTTGGATGGAGGCTACCTTGTAGCCCCACTTCCCCTTCTCCACATCACTATAGATGTCCTTAATTCACTGTGCCAGGGCGCGATATGCAACCTTCCCTGGGTAGAATTTCTGAGGGTCTTGTCCCTCCATGCTTAATCCAGTGATCATGTGGATCAATGTCGAATCCATAGTTAGGAGCCTATCTAACCATAAATAACCTCCATGATAGCACAACAGGAGGAGTTTAACACACGCGTTAACCTCCTGATGTCTGCTGAAGTGGGGTATCTTCATGACATTGAGGATGGTGGACATCGAGATCTCCTTAGTCCATGGGTAGGAGACTATCTTCGGATTCTTCCCCGTTGTCTTTGTCAAGTACTTATGTGGTGCAAGCAATGCATAATTCTTCCTGTCTCCTAGGTTAAAGTCGTTGATCTTAAGGTAAGGGATTAGTCTTAGCTACTTTCCCACTGCACGTATCCCCTTCGAGAGTCACGCAGTGATGAGGGTGTCCTCGAAATCTCTTGAAACACTATCACGATTAACTGTGCCAGCCAGAGATGGGATGTAGTCGAACAAGACCATTGAGATGAGCTTCACGTTCGCCAGGTCGTCGCGGTGCTTGCTTCTCTTCTATTTCACAGTTTGATATGGCCTAGATCGACGTGCAGTCGATGGGGATGCTTGCAATCCTCTCATCGATGAGGCATGTACTCATCCAGACATGACCTTCTCAGCCATAAGGTTTATCAAGATTTATTGTACATAATTCTCTACTGTGCTAAGGTTGCTTGACATGCATTCTCATGATCAAATGTCTCGGGTAGGAAACTGAACACTCAAGGTAAATAAAATGGGCGACGAGGTCTCAAAATCACATCACAATGGTAATCAGTTCTCTATTAGCTCGGATAATCAAAATTTGAAAAATTTTCCCCGGTGAGGCATTTGATGGATTAAATAGACAAATTTGTAACAGATTCCTCCAACGGGCAGGAAAGCCTCAATCCATACATTATGGTGTGGTCCCAATGGTCCAATGGTGATAATTCCGGAAATAACTACATTTATAGACGTTCTGGAGCATCATTCTAATGGTCGGGATGCCTCCAACGATCATATAGCTTCGTCATGGCGAAGTACCAGTCCACGTTGTTCTGCTATTCTGGCAAGGTTCAAGTTATGCAAGCCTACTTCCTCCAAAGTCTTCACTGGAACCTCGTGCAATTTTTATATCTTTGTTTCTTTTTGCTAAGATTTCTGGCCTTCTTTCCTGTGATCTGAGTCGCTGGATCCCTCTTTCCATTTTTATTCTTATCTTCTCTTAGAATAGTAACTTCGCACTGCTGAGGGTATTTCACAGGGTTTAAGTGGAATACCTCTTCTCTTATTACTTCAGGGGTTGATGCTCTTCTCTCATGCATGGATAGGTTCTTTAAGACTTCTTGCGTTCTTTCAACCTCGACAGTTAGTTCTCTAGCCCTTAGTTGCTTTGACTTGGCCTCATGTTCTTCTATTAAGCGCTCTATTATCCTAGCCATGAAATCCCTTAATTCTTGTTTTTTCTGTTCTATATCTTCCTCTTCTTCTTTCCTTTAGATTCGATCTTTCTCAATCCAGGTTCTTCCTAAGAGAAGTGAAAAAGGAGTGTTATTCTCAACAAACTTAACAACCTCGAATTCTTCTTTCTTCGATGCTCCATGAACAACCATAGATACATGAGTAAGTCTTCCACATAGGGTTACAATATTTCCTTTAAACAATCCTATTCCTCTCAGTGAAGGAATCATAACAGGCTTTCCCAAAAGTTCCCAAGTACTTTCTATCATGATATTCACCTGTGCTTCCTCATCCATAACACAATCTATGTTGAAGTCTCCTATTCTTATTTCTATGCACTCTTTCTCTTTTAAGATCTTTGGTAAACTGATGTCTCTGTGATCACTCGGGGTTTCTTTTATCTATAATAATATAGTCTCTGATTCTTTCCAGTGTTCTATCATATCCTTAGTCTCTTGACCTTCTGCATGGTTTTCTTGTCTCATATTCATCTTTTCAACTTTAGCAATCATTCTAGGACAATCCAAAACCTCATGACCAACAAATTTACATCAAAGACAAATAGGACCTATACCAGGGCATTCCTTAGCAAGATGACCAGTCTTCTGCAACTATAACAAAGAGTCAATCCTCTCTTTCTCTTAAGCGATCCCTAGGATTTCCTATACTGCGCACTGGGATCACAGTGATGAACCTGCAAAAAACTATTTCTAGGATCCTGCATCCGCTTGTTATTCCAAAAATTATTTCTATGCATAGGAATAACATATCTTCCACTATTTCTATCAGATTTATTCATATCAAATCTCTCTCTTCTAGCTATGTCCTAGTTTTTAGACTAGGACAAAATCTATCAAACTTACCTAGATCCATTCTTTCAAAACAAATATTTCCACTTATATTACCTTTACCAGAGCAAAAAGCTTTAATATATTACCTCTGTTCTTCATATCCGATTCCCTTCTTAGCACATATCTTCACAAATCAAGTAGAATACTGGCACTAAAACAATAGATCTACGCATAAAGCTTTTTCTTTTCTTCAGTTCCCAGCAATCACAGTTTCAGGTCTCGACAATGGAACTATTTGTTGGCACAGGGGCAGACCCAGGGTTCAAAGCTTCAACAATGCACCAACAAAACCCTAACTATTGGCCATTTCGGCAACACCTACGAAGTAGATGAAGTCTCACCTGAGGTAGAGGCAAGGGGGGTTGCAGGACTCAGGTGTCTGCAACCTAGCTGAGACACAGATATGTGATCACAATACTTAACATAGCACTTAGCCAATAATATTCATTAGTCTCTAACTCCTTTATTCACATCGCAGGTTAAAACCCTAATTATAGATCAACGCAGTGACAACCAAGATCCAAGCATATCTAATCATTCAACACATAGCATTAAAGTGGATCTAAAATTTGTTCACATCATAAAGAAATAAGCATCAACTGGATCTATCATACATATAGATTAAGAAATTAAGTACGTAAACAACATGAACACCATAACACAAAGCACATCGATAGATGATATACATGGTTCACCCCAGTGTGGGGCTACGTCCACCAATCTTCTTCTCTTCTTATTAGTTTCTTCCAATCTTGTTACATGCACCAAGCCACAATGCTAACTCCACATAGGAAAAGAGATCTGTGTGCTCCTTGCCAGATCCTCCTTCCCCGAGTTCGGTCCAAGCACAGAGCCTTACACGGTATGTGCACAAAGCACTACAAATCACTTGCACTTAGCTCTACAAATCTCAACATACAGTATGTGTTAGCGACTAATCTTGTCATGTGCTGGTGAATTGTGGTTTTGGCCTAGGTCTATGATTTTTGCCTCTCTTTTCCCCTTTTAACATACCCAATTATAGTTTTCTCCTCTCGCATATACTTTTCTTTGATTTCCTTCATCCTTTTGATTAACCGGTTTTCCTTGTCAAAATTTTCCTGTGAGATATCAGCCTTGAGATTTTCTATTTTCCCTAAGGTTGATTATTTCTCTTTTCACCTCTGTCACCAAGCCTTCATGTGTCCCAAGTCCCAACCATGCTGTCCAAGTCTTCATTGTTGAAGGTTGCAACACTGAAAGAGGTCTAGTATGTAAGTGAAAGCAAGTGAGTGCAGGAATCAGGAGGTCAAATGTTGAGAGATTATGCAGCAAGGAGCGCAAAATCCTAATTCACGAGGGGAATATCTGGGCCGTTCAATTTTTAGGAGTAGAGGGACATTGATATGACATCGACGATTTTGGAGGATTGGAAATCAAGAGTTCAGGGTTCTCTTCAACAAGTGTATCCATAGTCCAAAACCCCGAAATGAGAAAACCTGATTTCGCGAATCAGAGGTTTCACAAGAGCAACATCTTTTTCTCTTGAAATGAAAAATCGAAAAAACCCCCGGGAATTGGGCCCATGGTCCTAACACCAGGTCACAAAGGAAGCAGGTCTGAGAAAGGGGGATAGCGCTCATCGCATAATTGACATTTCATATTGTCAGGGGAGTGATCGTGGCCATCTATTTTGAAGAGAGTCTGACCGCCAATCTCAGCGGCCGTTTCGCGATTTCGGGCATCGCGATATTGAGGCCAAGATGGAGTAAAAACTCCAAAAATGTGAAGCCCCGAAATATCATGTGGGATAAGCATGAGGTCACAGCCCACGTTCACATGGGGTGGTTGAAAAGAGTAGCTCCAAAGGGCTCAAGAGTGTTGTATTGGCTGCAGAAGCAGGCAACATGGTTTCTAGGTGCCAAGTTTAACTCAGAAAGTCAGGGGCACCACCTAAGCGCATTCATGGATGTTTGGGATCGTCTCAATCCCAAGGAGGGAAGTTAATGAAGCCGAAGAAGGTGTCTGAAGCCTCATTTCAACCATAAATAGGAAGCATGGAAACACTGGTCGTGGAGGCAGGCTGTCAGCCCAAAGTCGCACTGTCATGAATTTTCTTGAAAAGCCCATACTGTCTCAGATTTGCGTCTGACAAAGGAAAGCCTATGAAATCTGACAGAAGGAGAAGAAACACGAATCTTTGAATACAGGGGTCCAATTGCGTCCCTAGGGACCGTTAGCAGTTATGAGTATATATACTTAGTTTTTATATTTTGTAGTGGTCGATGGTAGATCAAAGCTCCCAAATTGTAAAGTTTTGATGAACTCTCTGGTTAATTGGTTATGTATATGCAATTGAGAGTTCTTGTTTAATGAAAGTCAATTTCCTTTCATCTCTTTGTAATGACTATGTTAGAACACTTGGGCATGGACGTTCCAGTCGAGGATAGTTATGTTTATGTGTTGTATGTTTGATCACAGTGACATCACTACCGGTTTTTTATCTGTTCTCTGTGTTTTTTTCTTTCCAACGTTGAATGACCCGAGCATGAGCGATCCAGCCGGGCAGTTATTATTGAATTATGATGTATGTTTGATTCCAGTTCATAATAATTTCATTCAGTTCCTTGTAGCTCTAAGCCAAGGAGATATTGTCTTTTGAGTTTTTCTCTCTTCTGGCTATTGGAAGACCAGACGTCCATAGCAGACCACTTCATTCTCCTAAGTTCACCACTATACAAAAAATTACTGGCTGAAGTTAGATCAAGAAATCCCTTGCATATGCATGCCAACCCAGTCTTCTGAGTTAAAGCGATACTATATTGATTTTGCATCCATTAGAACACCCCTTAAATCTATTAATTGTGACGTAAAAATGATGGGTATCAGGCTTACCTCTGCTGCAATCCAGAGGTGACTTCTGGTGCTAACATTTCTGGTGCCACTGCCAGGGACAAAGTTGAATATTTTCCCTGGGATTGAACGACAAAGCCTACTAGCTCTGAAGGTGCATCAGAACCCAATACATCAAGATTGCAACTGTGCACCTAGCAAATTCACTATGGTGAATCCATTGATGTGGATCTATTGGTGACTCCACTATTTCAGTTGTGGCTTCCAGAAGCAGACACACGAGGTTTACTCTGCAACTTCCCCTAGAAACACCTGAAGCTGACCCAGAGAAAATTGTCAGAAAGGGAAAGGCCCTTTGAGAAGGAGATTCCTCAGTTGAACCAGGTATTTCTGATGATTTTCATGATCCTTCTTTAGAACCTCCAATTTCTGGTCCTCGTTCCCCTATTATACCTTTTGTTGGAGTTTCCAAAAATTTAAATTTTGGTTGTGTTCCTCCCAAGTTTTCCCCTCTTGGTCTTGGATTAGAGGGAGAAATCATTGTCACTCCTTTCTCCCCTAAAGTTGTACTGTGATCTAGACCCAGGACCTCAGAAAATTTTCCAACCCTGGGCTTTACCACCCCTCCTCCTGTTATTGATGCTACTACAGGAAGGGAAACCTCTGTTCCCTGAAATCCTGTGGCCTTTTCTCCAAATCCTCTGTTGTTTCCCTTTCCTCCTGGAAGCTCAGTTCCATTCTCCCCTGTTCGAACCCCATATCCGCCTAACCCTCCTCCACCTATCATCCCTATGGTAGGTTCTAATCCTCCTAGAAATAAAATGGATGCTATAGTAGCTGCCAGATACACCCCTCTCATTGTACCTCAACCCCTTAATTCCCTACTAGCTGGTGGATACCTTAAGAAACTGCCTAAGTTCACTAGGGAGGGAGATGTTACTGTAGAGGAGCACCTTGCAACCTTCTATAGTTATGTTGATAACTATATCATAGTAGATGAAGATGTATGGATGAGGGTTTTTATCCACAGTCTTGATGGAGAAGCTAGAAAATGGTTCAGAGACCTCACTCCTGGATCCATTAATGGGATTGAGGCTTTAGATGATATCTTCTTGAGATAGTGGGGGGATAAAAAGGACTTCATGTACCATATCACCGAGTTCGGGTCCCTAAAGAGGAAGGAGGGAGAGTCTGTCTTTGATTTCTCCAAAAGATTCAACAAAATGTACAATAGGATCCCTGCTGAGATAAAGCCTACAAAATCCTTTGCCAAAATCACATATGCTAGTGCTTTTGACCCTAACTTCTACCTCCTATTAAGAGAGAGAAGAGATACTTCCTTGTCTCACATGCAAGATGCAGCATTGGAAGTAGAGTCTAACATATTGGCAGTTGACCGGCTCAGGAATAAGACTGATAGAGATAGAGGAAGGGGAAGAGTTGAAGACTCAACCTCCAGTTCCTCTGCCCCCCTACCTCAAATGGATGAAGTAACCAAGTTACTAAAATCACTTTCAGCCAGAATGGAAAGGTTGGAATTAGAAGGGAAGCAAACATACATAAATCCTCAAAATATTGATAAAAGAGGCAACTTCAGGAGGCCAAATAACAATGCTCCTCATATCATGCCAAGGGAGCAAAGAGATAGAGATAGAAATGATCAAAAAATTCAAACCCCTCTCCAAAACAACCTTGTTACTGAAGAGGAGAGGGAGGAAGAAGAGCTTGAGCTTGATCCTGAAATCCATTGTGTTGGAGACACCTCCCCATTTCCTCATTTAACTCAATCCACATATGAGGAATCCCTCATGAACATTGAAATAAATGAGCTGAGTAAAGGAGAAAAGGCTAATAATAGCCCAAGTAAATACAACCTCAGATCTAAGAAGAAAGAAGGGAAGTCTGACGTCTCTAATCCAGCTCCTAGAGCAGAGAATCTTGCTAAAGATGCAGTGGACAATGAAAAAGAAAAGAAAGCTCAGAATTTCCCACCCATAGCCAAAGATCCTATCCCAGAGGCGAGAGAAATTATGAAGTCCCCTTCCCTTTTTAACTTTGAGCATGAAATTCAGAATATCGAAATCCCTGTACCCCTTTCAGAGCTAGTCAAGCACGAAGACTTCAAACAGTGCCTCTCTAAACTATTGCAGTCTGAGCCATCCCATCATTCCACAGACTTAGTAAATATCCAAGATGAAAAGCTTACAGTCATCCTAGGTCCTATGGTAGAACATAGACATGATTCATCCCATACCTTCTACACATTGTTGAACATACATGACAAGGTGCTGCATAATTGTTTGATGGATTCAGGGGCATCTCATAACCTCATGCCCAAAACTATCATGGAAGAACTCAGATTAGAAATAAAAAAAGCTTATTGTGATTTATATTCTTTTGATTCAAGGAGAGTGCAATGTCTTGGGGTCATCAAGGATCTAGTGGTGACATTGTTCCAGCTACCCATGAAAAGTGTGATCATGGATATCGTGGTGGCATTCCTCCCAAGTTTGACATGTTGTTGTCAAGATCTTGGATACAAATACTTGGGGGAACATTGCATATGGAACTCACATATGATACCATTATTGTGTTAGAAGGGGAGCATAGGAAAATGTACAAATAAGATTAGTTGGCCTACATTATCAGTGACGAAGTAGACCCCACCAATCATCCTATCTTTTTTCTCAATACTGATTTTGGATCCAGCTTATTGTAGCTCACCGATGCTCCTGAACCTCCTCTTGAAATCAAAAATCCCATTACTCTGCGTAAAGACCCCCCTGTGAGTATCTCTGTGTGGAAAATATTCTTCGATGGAGCCTCTTCTAGAGAGGGCGCTGGTGCTGGAATAGTCTTTGTGTCACCTTCTCAAGAGACCATGCCTCTGTCATACAAATTAGAATTTGAAGTTACCAATAATATGGCAGAATATGAGGCTCTTGTTTTGGGTTTACGGGATGTGAAAGACATGGGAATTGAGGAGATAGCAATGTTTGGGGATGCTGAGTTGATTGTCCAATTGATCAGAAATGCTTATCAGGCCAAGCATCCTCGGCTTAGATCTTATAGGGATGAAGTGTGGGATCTGATCAACAACTTTTTCTTGGCTTTCAACATTTCATTTGTTCCCAGAGAATAAATTCCATGGCCGATTCTCTGGCTATCTCAGCAAGCCAGTTCAGGATCCCACTGCCACCTAAGCTCAAGTATGAAGTTGAAGTAAAATACAGGCCCTCTGTACCTAATAATATCAAGCATTGGAAAGTGTTCGAGGATGATATTGAAATCAGAATATTTATTGAATCGGTTGATGAGTTCTCTTCACTACACATTGATCAGGATTATGATTCCGAGGGTGACCCTCCCCCTCAAGTATTTTTGAACAAAATTGCTGATAATCATATCGTTCAGCTGCCTAGAAATCACATTCCAAAGGGACTGGTTCCTCTGGAAAGGTTGTTCAATGGGAATGATGTGGCAGTGAAGGGTGAGGTTTCAAATGAGGATGCTGATGTGGATGAGTGCAATATTGGCATAGAGGGCAATCCAAAGTTTGTCAAGCTGTCAACCAGCCTATCAAAGGCGAAGAGGGATGAGTATGCTGAGTTATTAAAATAATTTGCTGATGTGTTTTCCTAGACCTATGAAGACTTCAAAACTTATGACACAGACGTCATCAAGCATAAGATTCCACTGAAGGAGGAGGCCAACCATTTAGGCAGAAATTGAGAAAAAATAATCCTATGCTACTGCCTATTACGAAGAAGGAGGTAAAGAAGCTGCTGGATGCCCAAATCATTGTGCCTTTGAGATATTCAGAGTGGGTGGCCAACCTGGTCCTGGTGAGAAAAAAGAGTGGGGAAATTAGACTTTGTGTCAATTTCAGGAACCTCAATAGGAGATCAAAGAAGGACAATTACCCCTTGCCGAAAATGGAACACATATTACAAAGGGTAACTGGCACATCAAGGATATCCATGATTGACGGATTTTCGGAATACAATCAGATCTCGGTCCTGCCTGAGGACAGAGAAAACAAATCTTTCACCACTCCTTGGGGTACATTCATGTATGCCAAAATGCCCTTTGGATTGATGAATACGGAGCGACCTTTCAGAGAGCCATGTATATCTATTTCATTGGAGAAAAGGAAAAGTTTGTGGTCATCTATCTGGATGACATTACAGTCTTCTCCAGATCAGATGGAGAGCACTGAGAGCATTTAAAAAGGGTTTTCCTGAAATGTAGGAAATTTGGTCTCTCCTTAAATCCAAAGAAGTCTCTGTTTTCCATGAAGGAGAGAAAATTATTGGGGAATATAGTATTTACTGAGGGAGTAAGAATTGATCCCGGTAGGGTGGAAGCGATCCAAACCTTGTCACTCCCGAGATCCAAGAAAGAGGTCCAATCTTTCTTGGGGAAAGTTTATTTTCTGAGACGATTTTTTTCCAATTTTGCCGAATTAATGAAGCATATCACAACCATGCTCAGAAAGGGGAACGAAGTGAAATGGACTGCTGAGCCCATAGAATCCTTTAAACAAATTAAGAAGGCACTAAATGAGGCACCCATGCTGATCAGTCTTGATTATTCCAAGGATTTCCTGATCTTTTCCTTTGCTTCGTGTGATACAATAACAACCGTTTTGTTGCAAAAGAATGCTGAAGGGTTAGAACAACCCATTTCCTTTTTTAGTCGAGCATTGAGGGATGCTGAGATCAAATATGACATCATGGAGAAGCAGGCCTATGCCTTGGTGAAAGATCTAAAATCTTTCAGAGTCTATGTTATGCATTCAAAAATCATTGCGTATGTTCCTTCAACTTCTGTGAAGGACATTCTCATTCAACCGGACATAGACGAGAGAAGGAGCAAGTGGATCGCCAAAATCCTTGAATTTGATCTAGAAGTAAAACCCACCAAGCTAGTTAAAGGCCAGGCTTTAGCCAAGTTGTTGGATGAATCTAATTGTAAATCTTTGGGGGTTAACTTCATCAACACTTTCTCATAAAACTAGCAGGCTAAAATGTTTGATAAAAGTCCTCAAGATGACCCCCCATTGGCAGAATGCACATGGTATAAAGACATTATCTGCAGGAATTAAGGCCCCTTGATGGTATGGGAAGGAGTAAGGCAAGAGATTTAAAGCTCAAAGGAATTAAATACTACCTTATTGATAAGGACTTGTAAAGGAAAGACCCTCTGGGTGTGCTTCTAAGATGTTTAGACTCATACTAGGCCCAAAAAATTATATTGGATTTCCATGACAGCCTATGTGGGGGACATCATTTCTGGAAAACCACAACCTACAAAGTTCTCAGAGCCGGATACTACTGGCCTACTATATTTTCTTATGTCTATGCGAAAGTTAGGGCTTGCGTTAAATGCCAAAGATTCTCCAGGAAGCAACAACTAAAGTTCCTGTCATTGAAACCAATGGTTGTTTCAGGGCCCTTTCAGCAGTGGGGCCTAGAATTCATTGGAGTAATTCATCCTGCATCCAATGGTCAACACAAATGGATCCTGACTACCACAGATTACTTTACCAAGTGGATAGAATCTATTCCCACAAGGAGTGCTTCTCACAAGGTAATCATCGATTTCCTGGAGGATATCATAGCGAGGTTTGGCTATCCGAGTAGAATTGTCAGAGATAACACTGTATCTTTCAAATCTAAACCATTGATCTGATTTTGTGAGCAGTTCAGAGATGTGTTGATTCACTCTACCCCCTACTATTCGCAAGGCAATGGATTAGCAGAGTCCTCTAACAAAAGCATCATCAAGATCGTCAAAATACCGTTAGAGGAAAACAAGAAAGCTTGGGATTCAAAGCTCAAATTTGCTTTGTGGTATGATAGAGTGATAGTTAAACGATCCCCGGGCATCTCTCCTTTCCAGCTTGTATATGGGACTGAAGCATTTTTTCCCTCTCAGCTCACCTTGCCAGTAGCAAAATTCTTCCAATATTGCCAGGAAGAGCCTAGAGGGCGACGAAGTTTTTGCTGGCCCTATAAATGGGCACTTCATGAAAAATTTCTTTGTTTAAAGACACAATCAGTGTCCCACCATTGTAAATACCATATATGTTTTATGTATATTTTGTTTTGTTTTCAATTAGAGACTCCATAACCCAAAGCAAGGCACTGGAGCTGCGCATTCTTGGCAGCTTGTAGGGAGCATGCCATCCCCTGTGGAGCCAAATGTTAGCGATTAATCTTGTCATGTGCTAGTGAATTGTGGTTTTGGCCTAGGTCTGTGATTTTCACCTGTCTTTTCCCCTTTTAATAGACCCAATTATAGTTTTCTCCTCCCGATATATAATTTTCTTTGATTTCCTTCATCCTTTTGATCAACTGATTTTCCTTGTCAAAATTTTCCTGTGAGATATCGGCCCTGAGCTTTTCTATTTTCCCTAAGGTCGATTATTTCTATTTTCACCTCTCTCACCGAGCCTTCGTGTGTCCCAAGTCCTATCCATGCTATCCAAGTATTCATTGCTGTAGGTCGCAACACTGAAAGCGGTCTAGTATGGAAGCGAAAGCAAGCGAGCGCGGGAATCGAGAGTTCAAATGTTGAGAGATTATGCAACAAGGAGCACTAAATCTCGATTCGCAAGGGGAAGATTTAGGCCATCTGATTGTTAGGAGCAGAGGGTCATTGATCTGACATCAGTGATTTTGGAGGATCAAGAATCAGGAGTTCAGGGTTCTCATCAACAAGTGTATCCATAGCCTGATACCCTGAAATGCGAAACCCCAATTTCGCGAATCGAAGGTTTCACAGGAGCAACGTCTTTTTCTCCCGAAACGTCAAATCATGAAAACCCCCAGGAATTGGGCCCATGGTCCTAGAGCTCGGTCAAAAATGAAGTAGGTCTGGGAAAGGAGGCTAGCACTCATTGCATAACCGACATTTCATATTGTCAACGAAGCGATCTTGGCTGTCTATTTTGAAGCGAGTCTGACCGCCGATCGCAGAGGTCGTTTCGTGATTTTAGGCATCACGATATTGAGGCTAAGATGGAGTAAAAACTCTCGAAATGTGAATCCCCAAAATATCATGCGGGATAAGCATGAGGTCATGGCCTGCGGTCACATGGGGCGGTTGAAAAGAGTAGCACCAAAGGGGTCAAGAGTGTTGTATTGGTTGCAGAAGCAGGCAGTATGGTTTCAAGGTGCCAAGTTTAACTCAACAAGTCAGGGGTGCCACCTAAGAGCATTCATGGATGTCTGGGCTGGTATCAATCCCAAGGAGGGCAGTTAATGAAGCTAAATAAGGTGGTTGAAACCTTGTTTCAACCATAAATATGAAGCATGGATACACCGGTCATGGAGGCAGGCTATCAGCCTAAAGTCGCCCTGTCATGAATTTTCTTGCAAAGCCCATACTGTCTCGGATTTGCATCTAACAAAGGAAATCCTGCGCAATCTGACAGAAGGAGAAGAAACACAAAGCTTTGAATGAAGGGGTCCAATTGTGTCCCCGGGGACCGTTAGCAGTTCTGAGTATATATACTCAGTTTTTGTATTTTGTAGTGGTCGATGGTAGAGCAAAGCTCCCAAATTGTAAAGTTTTAATGAAATCTCTGGTTACTTGGTTATGTATATGCAATTGAGACTTATTGTTTAATGAAAGTCAATTTCCTTTCATCTCTTTGTAATGACTGTGTTAGAATACTTGAGCATGGAAGTCCCAGTTGAGGATAGTTATGTTTATGTGATGTATGTTTGATCATAGTGACATCACTGCCAGTTTTAATCTGTTCTCTGTGTTGTTTTCTTTCCAACGCTGAATGACCTAGGCATGAGCGATCCAGTCGGGTAGTTATTGTTGAATTATGATGTATGTTTGATTCCAGTTCATAATAATTTCATTCAGTTCCTTGTAGCTCTAAGCCAAGGAGATCTTGTCTTTTGAGTTTCTCTCTCTTCTGGATATTGGAAGACTACACATCCATAGCATACCACTTCATTCTCCTAAGTTCTTCCCCCTACTCACCACTATACAACAAATTACTGACTGAAGTTAGATCAAGACCTCCCTTGCCTATGCATGCCAACCCATTCTTCTGAGTTAAAGAGATACTATCTTGAGTTTGCATCCATTAGACCACCCCTTAAATCTATTAATCGTGACATAAAAATGATGGGTATCAGGCTTACCTCTACAACAATCTAGAGGTGACTTCTGGTGCTAACAGTATGCACAAAGCCTTCACAACTGTTTTCACTTAGCACTCTAGCCTACATATCTTGCACAAAGACCATTTAGATCTCAAAAAATTGACTCCTACTTACATCGCCTAGCTACTTATTTATACATTACAAAAGGGGCCTAAACATGGGTAAACCCTTGGGCCAACATCCCATTCCCATTAAATAAACCCTAAACCAAAAAATCCTGTAAAAGGGGGTGATATCCTGTGATGTCCCCTTCACCTGGGCGCTCTGTCTTCGACCAGCTTGTCGAAGTCCCAAAATGGTCAAACACGAACAAGGTTCTCCAAAACTTGGTCGAGGGCCAACACTTCTCAGGGTTTTCTTGGATCAATCTAGAGCTTCTGTTTTATAACCATAGCTTGGGTTTAGAGTTCAATTTACTTGTGTTTTTGAGTTTCTTGTGTTTACTTTTAAAAGGGTTTTAAGCAAGCTTGTGAATTATAGATCTGCCTTCTTGGTTTCTTGATTGATTCCATGCGATCCGCAGTGGGATAAATATTTACTTCAGTCTTGTTTTAGTCTTCTTTTTACCCCTTTTACTTTCTTTGAAAAGAAAGAAAAAAAAATTATTTCAGTTTTTCTCTTTAAGGCAATTTAAAAAAAAATAAAATTTATTTTCAGTTTGGTAAAGTAGTTAGAGTTGGTTATTTGCTAAAAAGGAAAAAGAGTATATTTTTTTAAGTTCTTTATTGATTTATTGAAACATAAGTAGCTTGTAGTCAAGCAAAAATATGTTTTAGGTTTTCTTTTCAAGATATTGAAAAAGTTATTTAAAGAAAAGTTCGTTACAAAGAGTTAATTGTAAAACTTTTCTTTTGGATTAGAAGTAATTTTGCTTTCAAGTTTCGTATTTTTCTCCTCTTTTTTGTCTCTTATAACATCATTAGTTTCACCTCCATATCCCATGAGTAAATCAAGCCACTAAAAAGAACACATAATATAAAATTAACTAGAATTTTTATGTTTGTAGGGTCAACCAACTAGTTTAGGGTTAGGGCCTTGAATTAGGTTGGAGAGGAAACTCTTCAAGGCCGTTAAACAAACATTGGAGTCAGAGTTAGGGAGTGTTAAAGTCCAGTTTCGTAAAATTTATCCAGGACCCCCTCTAACACAGGGGATAAACATGAGGTCTCATGAGGAAAGGCAGCAGAGATAACCCCTCCAAGCTGGACTAAACGTAGTGGGGAACGCACATTGAGGATCTACCGTGGGAGTACTAGTACCGACTGCATTTGCCTATGGAGCTTCGTGGACCTCGAATCCATTCGAGATCCTCTATTGTCTTCTGGACCACTTGATTTTGATACCCTCGATAGGTTTCAGACTTGTTATCCTTTTCATTGCGATCCGCCCGACTGTCAACTGTACCCGCCTGGTGACTGACTGCGAGCTGGAAACTTGGTTGCCCATATTTTAGGGACTTACATGGGTGACTTCGGGGGTATACCACAGTACCTAGGGCAGACATCGAGTCACGCTTTGTAGAGTATACCCAGAGGGTTCTTTCATGTTCATGTTTCACTTGCACCATTTAGTTTCTCTAGTGTTGGTTGGCATAACTGTTCTTCCTACTAGATAGTTGATTGCTTGATTTGTCTTATAGGAATTTTTCTAGTGTGTGCTTGGTGTTTAAACACTAGTTAAGCCTTACTGTGTCGATTGATATTTTGAAAAAGTGGAATGTGAAGAGCTCCACCAGTCACGAAGGCTTCAGGGCCTACCACCGGTTGCATTTTAGCCACCTCCGCCACCGTTACAATGGAGACTTGACCAACAAGGGTCATTCAAAGCGATCAGGCCACAAGAAACTATGCCCGAGCCTGCTCTGCGAGGAAACTACTCGATTCCGGAGGACCCTATTGTTTTTGACCTTGGGGCGGAAGCTCTCAGGCTAGCCAACCCTTCGATTACTGACTTGTTGATGCCTATCTTAGTACAAGTTGTCCCTCTTGAGGTGACACCTTCCGAGCGCCAATTAGTCTTACAAGAAACCATGGAAGAAAATGTTGCTAATTCCTCCGAGAGTCCTCATACTCTCGTTTCGACTACTACCACATGGGGTATTTTGCCTCCTAATCCACCTTTTCCAGTTCCGACCACAATGGTATTGACTCCCTCTACCTCGGGTAGTGGTCTGATACCGTCATCGGCAATGATAATTTCTTCATTTATGCAACGTGCGACGGACCCTCCATCCTCATATGGGATGCCCATCTTTGATTCTAACTCATTCCTTACCTACTCCACCTTACAGAACATGGGTCTGGGGGCAGGGAGCTCAAATGATCCCATGCAAGGGTCTACCATGGGAACTTCAGTCCCCTTCAATGCTATCCCTTACGGTGGGGGTCATATACCTCCTCATTCCCCCTCTTACAACTTGTTTGGAGTAGGAAGTTTAGGACCTTTGTCTTACACTACGTCAATGGGATCTATGCCATTCTCTTTGTTTGATGCGTTTTGGAACAATACTTTTTCTTCGGTTGGGGGAAACCCTGATTTTGGGCAACAGAACCCCGTGCAGGGCACTATTCCTACACAGGGAGAAAGTACAAGAGTTTTCTCCTCTCAGGGGATTTGGAATCCTTGGCAGGGATCAGTTCCCTCGTAAGGGATGTCAATCAGGGGAAACCCCTTCCATGGTCAATGGAACCCCGAGCAAGGTTCAATACCTATGCCTGTCGGATTGGCTAGGGGAAACCCCTTCCAAAATCCTTGTAATACAATGCAGGGAGCAATCCACGCCCAAGCCATGTCATCCAATTACAATATTCATTCGATGATATCCTAGCAAACGTAGTTTCCATTCGCTGGTCAAGGCCACAATTTCTACCAGAATTCTGGCTAGGAGTACAACTTTTCCTGGTAACCTGGTGCCAGTCAAACTCCAGGACCCATTTTTCCTATACATAGTACTCAACCTAAACTACCGTTTCTAGTGATGTTGCTTCTTCCAGACTTGTCGAGGGTACTCAACAACCCAATTTGTCATGATCCGTGTTGGCCCCCTATGTCGACTAAGTTGCCCTCGGATATTTCAAAATTTGAAGGCAAGCCTGGCGAAGACCTAGGTGATCACGTGACAAACTTTCACTTATGGTGCTCGTCAAAATCACCGCGACACGAATTTGTCTAGTTGGGACTTTTTCAATGCACTCTTATTGAGGATGTCACGTAATGGTACATTCAACTCGATTGCTTGAGGTATTCTTACTTTAACGACTTGGCGATGGTCTTCTTTAACCATTTCCAGTTACTTGTGTGATACGATGTCGTCATTGAATTGCTGGCCAACTTTAAGCAGATTAAGGATGACCATATCTCCGATCAAATTCGAGAATGACAAGGTCGGAAGAGCTTGATTAAGGTCCAGGTCCCATCGAATTTCTTGCTGGAGTGGTTCCTGAAGTCTTTGGTGCCTTGCATCTCTAAGGATGTAGCAAATTCTGGAGTGTTTTCAAAGGAGAAGATGATAATGAGAGCGCAATAGATTGACCTGATCTACTCTCAGTCCGACATGCTCTATGATATTTTTCCAGATGCACCATGGTCCATCCTCAACAAGGCCAAGCAAAAGTCTAAACCCCATGCCGATGGCATTATGGTCTTAGCACAACGAAAGTCCAATGATCTATTGTCAAATCAATTGCAAAAATTGTCAAAACAATAGACTGCGTCCAACTAGACCTCAAGTTTGTCTATTCCCCCTACCCAAATGTCAGACATACACATTGTGCAGTTGACGAACCCAAAGGCCAACTAACAGCCTGAAGAAAAGAAGAAACAACAAAAAAATAAGGGTAAAGGGGACAAAAAGGATAATAACAATGATGGCGGGGAAAAAATGAAGAAGAGGACGTCGAAGTATCCATGTAACCTTTGCACGAAGGACCACTCGACTCATCTGTTCCCTTGAATTGTAGAAGCTCAAAATATATTGGCGCAGCAACATCCTGTTGTGCTAATGAACCCATTTCCACATGGGAAAAATATTGCTCAAGCTTCAACATCCTTGAGTATGGAAGGGGGCAGTCAGGGACCCCCCGTGTCTACCAGTAATAACCCAGCCGTGAATGTTTACATGATGAAATCCGAGGCTCATATAGAGACTAGGGCCCGAGATTATGGAATGCTAGAATCCACCAAAAAGGGAAAATAAGCCACAAAACTATTGGTTCCTCTCCATATTGAGAAGACAGAGGGAGAAACAATGAACGCATCCCCAAAGGTGCGTTCAAGAAATATTCTCATAATCCAAACGTAAGGGCTGCCCATAAATACTCCATTGTGGAATATTTGGCACAAACCCCATGTGTGATTTCTTCTTTGGAAGTCCTCCAAAGTTTCCCTTCGCAGAGAAAGGCTTTGTTATTCGCCTTGGGATCTGTAGAGACTTGTAACCTGGAAGCAATTGTTCTCCATCCAACCAACTTGAAACCTCGTCTTCCTTACCACGTTGCATTTTAGATAGTAGTGGCATACACCATGAAATATTTTTCTCATAACATATTCTGTTCGGTGGTTGAAGAGGGTGCCTCGAATTGTGTGATGTCATTGTCATGTTGGAAGGCCATTGACCAGCCCAGTTTGTCTCCGCCGCCTACATTGCTTAGAATGTTCGACGGTTGGTCGTTCAGACCACATGGAATCATTCCTTCTTTCCCCGTGTAGTTAGGAGGAAAGACCATTTGTGTCAAAGCTGAAGTGGTCAATGCAACTCTTGACTACAACCTTTTGTTAGGGAGGATTTGGACTTATGCAATGCATGCAGTGGTTGCTACATTTTTTTGGGTCTTGTTATTCCCACACGAGGGCTGGATTGTGACCATTGAACATTTGTCTTTCTCCTGTCCTAACCCTTCATTGGGGGAATCCACAATCCTGATGATTCATCATACTCAACCCGAAACCGTCAATTTAGGGGTTTGTTTGTGTCCATCATTGATGGGTACTTTTGATTACCCACCACCTTCTGGTGATGTCAAGCTTATATCAGCTGCCCCTGACGAGCCTAGGGATGAAATGTTTCAAATGTCGTTGTTTCAAATGACTTACTTTCACGATTCGTGGACTCTTCCTTCCCCATCGAATTCAATGGAAGGGATAGGGCATCCTGGCATGGCCATGTCCTTGTCCGTAGCTGAAGTTGTGTACAAAATTTTCTAGCAAGATTCATCCGACCTTGATCCGACTCCCGCACATGAGTTAGATTCAGTTATTGAGCCTATTTGGGCTCAAGGTTCTCTTGCCACTATAGATCCTTTAGACCTAGTCTTGCCCTCTAACGAGATGATTATGGAGGCATTGAATGGTCCAAACAAACCCTGGGATGATCTCTATCATAGATCTTACTTCCTCCCAGAGTTAATGATAATATAGGTAGGCAAATTTGTTTTGACGATGAATGGAGATAGGTCTTGTCCTATTAATACTTTGGCTACACACGTGGTTTATGTCGAGGGTAATATGTCAAGTATCGATGAAACGATTCCCATAGATATCTATAGAACCCCTAGCATTGTGGATAATGTTTTCGTCGAAGTGGAATGCTCCCCCAAAGATATTCAAATTTATACAGAGTTATTTAAGGAATTTCGCGACGTTTTTGCTTGGTCTTATGAGAAAATGATAGACATAGACCCAAAATCGTCGAACATGAAATACCAACTTATCCTGACGCCAAGCCATTCACACAGAAGCTTCATCTGGTAAATCCTCAGAAAGCGAAAATAATTAAGGATGAAGTAGAGAAATTGCTTAAGGTCGGTTTTATCTACCCCATGCAGTTGACGTAATGGGTGTCAAATCCCATTCGTGTGTGCATGGACTTCTGTGACTTGAACAAGGCCTGTTAGAAAGATAATTTTCCCACCCCATTCATCGATCATATTACTGATGAATGTGAAGGCTGCAAAGTCTTTTCATTCATGGATGGTTTTTCAGGATATAACCAGATTCAGATCAAACCTGAAGACTAGCATAAAACAACTTTTATTTTTCATTGGGGCACATTCGCGTATCGTAAGATGCCTTTTATCCTGAAGAATGTTGGTGCCACTTTTCAGTGGGCCATGTCATTTTATTTCCATGATGTTAGAAATATAGTCAAGGCATATCTTGATGATATAGCATCACACTCTCGCAAGATATCTAATCATCCCACACACCTTTGAATAATATTCGAACGATGTCACTACTATCAGATTCACTTGAATCCTAACAAGTGCAGTTTTTGCTTGACGTCGGGTCATCTCTTATGTTTTTCATTGTTTTTACAACAAGGATCATGGTCGATCCTCTCAAGGTTGAGGCGATAGTTCAATTTCCTCCCCCGTGCACAATACCCCATATTCAGAGCCTACAGGGGAAAGTGAACTTTCTTCGGCATTTTGTCGCAAATTATTGCGAGATCACTAAAGGGTTTATGCGTCTGTTGAAAAAGGGAGTGTTCTTCCTTGACCAAGTTTTGAGGAACACTTGGTCATATTTGACCATCTTTGGGACTTTGAAATCCTGTCAAATATGAAGCGCAAGGTGAAGCGGAGATCGTGGATGCTAGACCCCCTTTTGGGGTCCTTTTTGGGTTTTTGGGGATAATGTAACGGGACTGGGATGTCATCCCATGGGTTTACCCATGTTTAGGCCCCTTTTTGTAATGTATAAGTAGAAGTCTAGGCTATGTAAGAATGAACCTTTTTTGGAGGACACTTGAGAAGTGGCTTAGTGCTAAGAGCGGATCTGTGTGATATGCTTGCAGAGCTGAGTGCAAGTATTGTAAGTGCTGAGTGCACGAATTGTAAGAAGGTTTTATGCTTAGAGATACTCGGGGAAGGAGGATCTAGCGAGCTGCGTAGATCTCCTGTCCTGCGTGGAGTAGGTTTTGAGGCTCTGTTCTTGTAACTGACTGGCCAACAATAATAGAGAAGAAGAATTGGTGGATGTAGCCCCAGGGTGGGGGTGAACCACGTAAATCTGTGTGTCATGCTTTGTACTATTACTTACATGTGTTTTCCCTCTCTTGCTAAGTGCTATGACATGTTTAGATAGATTTACTTATTCTTTGTGCTTAATAGATATGTACATATGATAAATTTGATGTGTATGAAGTTTCTATGTGCTTGGTCTAGCAGATCCGGTATGTTGTATGCTGCTAAGTGCTGAATCATCTTAGATCTAAGTATATACTGTGATGCTCTGTGTTATCTGCGAAGTGAGAGAAGTGTTAATTCTATGCGAACTATTGATGCTAAGTGCTTTGTTAAGTGTGTAATCACATATCTGGATCCTAGCTAAGGTTGCAGACATCTGAGTCCTGCAATCACCCCTGACTCTACCTTGGGTGAGACTTCATCTGCTTTGCAGGTGTTGAAGAAAGTGCCGGTAGTTAGGGTTTTGTTGGTGTGCTGTTGTAGCGTTGAACCCTGGGTCTGCCCCTGTGCCAACAAATGGTTCTGTTGCCGGAACCTGAAACTGTGATTGCTGGGAACTAAGGTAGAAGAAGCTTTGTCCAAAGATTCATCCTGAACTTGTGGAAACTCTGTGCATAAATCTGTCGCTCTGATGCGCAATACTCTACTTGACCTACAAAGCTTTGTGCTGAAGAAAAGAAGCCAAATATGAAGAAAAGAGGTAAGATCTGTAAGCTTGGTGCTTTGATAAAGGTAAGAATAGTGAAAGGTTTTAGATGTGGAAGCTTTGTGCTCAATAAGTGGAAATTTTTATTTCTGAAGCATGAATTCAGGTATGCTTGATAGATTTTTTCCTAGCTTGAAAACTAGGGCATTGTTAGATGAAAGAACTTTTGATATGAATAGAGCTGATAAGAATAATGAAAGATATGTTATACCTATGCATAGAAAGAATGTTTGGACTAACGAGTGGATGCAGGATCCTAGAAAGAATTTTTTTTAGGATAGCCATTATGATCCTAGCGTGCAGTAAAAGAAAAGTTGGGGATCATTGAAGAGAAAGAGAGGATCAACTCTTTGTTACAGTTGCAGAAGACCAAGACATCTTGCTAAGGAATTCCTTGGGAGAAAACCTAGTTGCCTCTGTTGTAAGGATGTGGACCATGAAGTACTAGATTTCCCTAGAATGATTGTTAGACTTGAAGGAGATCAAGAGACTAAGATTATAGAAGAACCTTAGAAAGAATCAGAGATTATGTTACTAAAAATGAAAGAAATCCTAAATGAACATAAATATGCCAGTTTGTCAGATATATTCAAAGAAAAGGATAAAATTGAAGTAAGAATAGGAGACTTCGACAATGACTGTGCTCTGGATGAGGAAACACAGATGAACATTATGACAGAAAACACTTGGGAAACCCTAGGAAGGCCTGCTATGGTTCCTTCACTAGGAAAAATAGGGTTGCTTAAAGGAAAAATGGTAACCCTATGTGGCAGGATTACCCAGATAGCTATGAGTACCCATGGAGCTTTGACAGAGGAAGAATTCAAAGTTATTAAATTTATTGAGGACTGTGCCCCATTTCCAGCTTTGTTAGGCAAGATATGGATTGAAAAAGACCAGATCTGAAGAAAAGAAGAAAAAGAAGCCCTATAACAGAAGAAGCAAGAACTCATGGAATTTATGACTAAAAGGGTCGCCTACTTGATGGAAGAACAAGAGAACAGATCTGAGCTATTGGACACCAAGGAATTGGAATTCGAAGCTATAAAAGCATTAGAGGAACCACAGAAGACTAAAATACCTAATCCATATGTTGAAGGAGTATTACCCTCAGATCTAAAGAAATAATCTCAACAGTGCGAAGTGACTATGTTGAGAGAAGATAAGAATCAAAACGGGAAAAGACTGACCGAGTTGAAGACCACCGGGAAGAAGGATAGAAAATTGAGTAAGAAAAAGGCGAAGATTGAAAAGTTACAAGAGATCCCAGGTGGAACACTGCAGAAGGAAAAATCACTGGAATTGAACTTCGCTAAGATATCAAAACAATGACACATGGCACTTCGCCATGGCAAAGCAATCTAGCTATTGAACCAATATACCCATTCGAATTCCGCTCCAAACGGATAGAAAATAATTAAAGGATCACCGCTAGACCATTGGACCTCACCATAACGGACAAATATACGATAATGGAAGCTTCATACCCATTGCAAGTAGACCGTTGATGAATTTCCTATTTAGCTCGTTGCGCCATGCCCGAAGAACACTTTTTCCAAATGAAAACTCAAAGCCCGTAGAACTAGTGATTGTATACAGTGATCATTGCAAGCAGATTGTTCATCCTAGTGCAGTATCTGAGATCATCGTGCCCCGATTATCTTTTCCGAGTGCGTATGTCCGACGAGCTCACCGCCGCTGAGGAATCCGTCAAAAAGGTCTTTCTTGATTTAATGACTAAGAGATTCATGTTGGAAAGAGGAATGTCCACCAGAGTCCAAGCATCATCGACAAGAGGAGTGCAAGCCTCCTCGTCGACTGCTCGAGCAGGGAACATCTTGAGCCAGCACGGAAAGGAGAACTAAGCATAAAGATGACATAGCCAATGCAAAGTTAGTGCCATCCATCCTGCTAGCTTACATATCCCCTCTGAGCAATGTGATTAACAGGGACAGTGTCCCTAGAGACTTTGAATACACCCTAGTCACTGCATATCTATTGAAAGGAGTACGCACCTACCGCACAGATCAAGACAAGGTTACAATGTTGAAGTTTTGTGACTTCAACCTGGGGTACCATAAGGTTTACAACATGCTCACCCCGTATAAGTACTTGACAAGAACTAAGAGTAAGAATTCAAAGATCGTCCCTCAGCAATGGATGATGAACCTCGCGTAGTCTACTTTGCTCAACATTATGAAAATACCACACTTCGATAGACACCAGGAGGTGAATGCTTGTGTAAAATTGTTGCTAGAAAGTTACCACAGAGTATACTTGTGGTTAAAACGTCGCATAACTGTTGATTTGGCACTGATCAATAGGGTCACCGGGCTTGGCATACAGGGCCCTGATCCCCAGGATTACTACCCTGGAAAGACCGTAGACCACGCTCTTTCATAGAAGATTAATGAAGCTTATGGCAATGTTGAGAAGGGCGCATGAGGCTACAAGGTAGCCTCCATCGAAAGTGGTGTAGTGCACCTTGCATGTCAACTGATCGCAGAAAATATGGTATGTAAGAATCAACCTACACAAGTATCAGGCTTCGTAGTTGACCTCGCAAGAAAATGCGTATAGGGACTATAGATGAACTAGGCGAAGTACCTGGTAAACCAACTAGAGATTGACTGTAGAGAAGCCCAGGATCAGAGGCATGAATTACATTTTAGCTGGCTTCTAATATTGATCACTTCTGTTGCATGGGAGCTACCGGAAGGCACAACCTTCCCAGACCTTGACCCCTTTGAGTCACTAGCCGCGAAGTTCAGTACATTGTGGTACTTGACCGACATGAACATGCAATGGAAATCAAATGACATTTTACACACGTATTATAACCAGTTGAAAGAAACCATAGGGGGTGAACCTTGCATAACCTAGAACACTTTACAAAGGTTCCAACCTCTGATAAAGTTCAGTGTGGACCACCACTTTATATACCTAACTCCACGTGCCTATGAGAACCAGGAACAACTTCAGTCCTATTATAAGCTGACAGAAGAAGACCTAGAAGAGATCACCAAGGAATGGTCAGCAGACCTCCTTGTTGCAACAGATCCAATGCACATTTTAGACATCAACAAACCATAAGCTGCACAGGACACACCTGGGCCCAGTAAGACAAAGAAGACGAAGAATCCTGAAGAGGTTCAAGATGTAGATAACAGATATGTAAGGATGACTTCCATCACACCAGATCAAGGAGGTAATGGCGAAGACCTAGAGGATGTCGAACAGAGACTGGAAGACGAAATTGAAGTTATAAAGAAGAGAAAAGGGTCACCTCCGAAGTCTCCCTCCTGGAAGAAATCGAAAGCAACCGTAACTAATATGCAGACCACGCTCACTCCGGATGACTTCAATTTCCTCCTCACAACTATGAATGAATCCATAGAAGAGATAACAAAAAAGTAGGAAGCGAAGTAGGAGAAGATATATAACAGGATTGAAATTGGGCTCCAAGAAATATAACAAGAACTCTAGTCTAACCGCACAATCTCTACTGCGCCTCTGCCAGAAGGAACAACAGAAGTGGGAGAAGAATCAATTCAACTCCACAAGATTGTTGATACAATCGAAGTACACCTTCGACATGCACAGGAAAAAAAAGTGTAGGTTACTCAGGCCTTAAATAAAGTACAAGAGGAAATCATAGAACAACGCCGAGCCACACAACAAGAGAAGGATGCTCTCCAAGCAAAATTTGAAGAAGATAGAGCGAAGAACCAAAAGGAGAAAGAGAAACTACTCATGAAGCATATCAGGATGGAAGAAGTAGTTAACTGAGCATTCCACTCCATCACTGGCTTAGAACAAAAGAAAGAAGAACCCTTCGAACATCAAGTGATGAAGCTTGCTGAAGTTATTCAACAGCTTCAACAAAGGGTCATGGAATTAGAGCTTCAAACTATACCAAGTACCCCGCAAGAAGTGCGCGACCAATGAGAATTGAATTCTCAGAGTGCAGTTGAGAGGATTGAAACACTTTCTACAGAATGAAAATAGTTAAGTAGCAAAAGTGCGTAGATATATGAACAACTATCCGAAGACCCAGAGTTGAAGAAATTGGAGTCCCAACTCCAAGAAGCAAAGTAGCACGCAGATACAGTACAGGCGCAACTCAAGCTCCTGTCACCCATTGAGAGGATGAAGAGATCCCAGGAACAACGCACTGCCCAACAAATCGTTCTTACCATGCAGAACAGAGTGATGGAAGTCACCCAGAAACTCCAGCCGAGTTAGGAGGTGGCTTGTCTACTGTTTGAAGAAATTGAAGGCCAAGGAACAGTACTAGAACAAGTAGTTGTTATAGTCGAGAAACAACTGGAAGGACCTATCAACGAAGAGGTTATTTAGTAATTCAATGAGAAAGAAGCAGTAGAATAGAGACAAGTCAAAGCAGCTGGAGCCAAGCTCAATACCTTTAAGGAAAAGTTACCCATACCTAAGTGACTCGGAACAAGTCACAGGTGAGTGTTGGGGGTCTGTTGGCCCTTGACCAAGTTTTGAGGAACACTTGGTCATATTTGACCATCTTTGGGACTTCGACAGCCTGTCAAAGATGGAGCGCAAGGCGAGGCAGAGATCGTGAAAGCTAGACCCCCTTTTTGGGTCCTTTTTGGGTTTTTGGGGATAATGTAATGGGACCGAGATGCCAGCCCATAGGTTTACCCATGTTTAGGCCCCTTTTTGTAATGTATAAGTAGAAGTCTAGGCTATGTAAGAAGGAACCTTTTTTGGAGGACACTTGAGAAGTGTCTTAGTGCTAAGAGCTAATTTGTGTGATATGCTTGCAGAGCTGAGTGCAAGTATTGTAAGTGCTAAGTGCATGGATTGTAAGAAGGTTTTATGCTTAGAGCTACTCGGGGAAGGAGGATCTAGTGAGCTGTGCAGATCTCCTGTCCTACACGGAGTAGGTTTTGAGGCTCTGTGCTTGTAACTGATTGGACAACAATAATAGAGAAGAAGAGTTGGTGGATGTAGCCCTAGGGTGGGGGTGAACCACGTAAATCTGTGTGTCATGCTTTATGTTGTTACTTAAATGTGTTTTCCCTCTCTTTCTAAGTGCTATGACATGTTTAGATAGATTTACTTATGCTTTATGCTTATTAGATGTGTATAGATGATATATATGATGTGTATGAAGTTGCTAAGTGCTTGGTCTACCAGATCTGGTCTGTTGTATGCTGCTAAGTGCTGAATCATATTAGATCTAAGTATATACTGCGATGCTCTGTGTTATCTACAGAGTGAGAGAAGGGTTAATTCTAGGTGAAATATTGATGCTAAGTGCTTTGTTAAGTGTGTAATCACATATCTGGATCCCAGCTAAGGTTGAAGACATATGAGTCCTGCAATCACCCCTGCCACTACCTCGGGTGAGACTTCATTTGCTTCGCAGGTGTTGCTGAAAGGGCCGGTAGTTAGGGTTTTGTTGGTGCGTTGTTGTAGTGTTGAACCCTAGGTATGCCCCTGTGCCAACAGGGAGTTCCATTATGTTGGGATGAAGCTGCTCAACACTCTTTTGAAGCGTTGAAATGCCTCCTTACATCTGCCCCTCTGATCCGACCTCCTGATTATAACAAAGATTTCTTGTTCTACTTGGCTACTGCAGATTCGACTGTCGGCATGGTCTTGGTTCAAGAGGATGATCTGATTGAAGAAAATGTTATTTATTACCTGAGCTGAGGCCTAGTTGGGACGAAAATCAACTATTCACACGTTGAGAAGCTTCCTTTGGAAGCAGTGCATGCTGTCTAGTGGTTTTGTCATTACATTTTTCTTCACAAGACCACTGCCATTGCCATTGTGAACCCTTTCCAATATGTGTTGACATGACTAGTCATTGGTGGAAAGATTAGTAGATGGATTGTAATCCTCTAGGAATTTGACTTGGAATTTGTTTCCTCGAAATCCAAAAAGTCGTTGGTCTTTGCCGAACTTATCTTGAAACTTCCAGTCAAGTCTAGTGATATCACACCCGAATAATCACCTATCAAAGGAGATCTTTTTATAATCGCATATTCAAACCCCTGGTATGGAGATATACTAGTCTATCTCCAGACTTTGAAGTGCCTCATTTCTGCTTCCTGTGATGAGCTTCGATGAATACCCCACCAGGCACGAAAATATCTCATACTCGATGACACTTTATATCATCAAGGTGTAGATTGCATTCTTCACCAGTGCCTTATCCATGAAGAAGTAGAGATCATTCTGAATGAATTCCACACTAGAGCATGTGGTGGTCATTTGTCTAGGTTGGAAACAACCCAAAATATTTTGCGTGTCGATTACTTTTGGCGTACGTTAATCAAGGATTGCGTTGAGGCGATAAAGAAGTGCTACCCATGTCAGATCTTCTCTCAAAATATGCAGGCACATCCTTCTCCCATGTTTCCTGTCATTGTCATTGGTCCTTTAACCAAGTGGGGGATTGACTTTACTACATGTCACCCGGATTCAACCAGGGGGCATCGTTACATCACCGTAGAGGTAGACTAATTCATAAAGTGGGTCGAGGCTATGCCAACGTTTAACAATGATGGAGAAACAATGAATATTTTCAGTTTTAACCAAATAGTAGCAAGGTTTGACATCCCAAAGGAGATTGTCATTGACTATGGCAGTCACTTCTAAAACAAAATGATGATCGAGTTAACATCAAAGCTTGGTTTGAGGCAATAACATTCATCACCTTACTACCCACAAGCGAATGGTCAGGTTGAAGCTGTGAATAAGTCTCTCAAGACTATTCTTCAGTGAGCGATCAATTTTTCCAAGTCAAATTGGCATTTGATGTTGAACTCGGCGTTTTGGGCCTACCAAACGTTTGTGAAGACTGCCACCAGTTTCTCACCTTTTCAACTCATATACGGGCTGGAAGTAGTCTTTCTGATCGAGTGCTAGATCCCGTCTTTAAAGTTGGAAGTGTAATTACTGCCAAACACTCCACCTCTTGAGGAACGCCTATTATATCTTGAGCAGCTCAATGAGCAATGTTGTGATGCAGCCTCGGCTAATGAGGCTCATAAGAAAGGAGTCAAGTGTCAGTACGATCGGTCCGTTCGTCCTTGGATTTTCTTAGAAGGTGATCTTGTCCTGGTCTATGATCAAGACAAAGATCCCCTAGGGGCAGGAAAGTTCAAACCCATGTGGTTCAGACCGTTCAATGTGAAAGAGGTCTTAAAGAAGGGCTCTTACCATCTAGTTGAATTTAAAGGAAATTCCTTAGCGGAGCCTAGAAATGGGCTCTACCTCAAGAAGTATTACTCTTAGGTTGTTCGCCTGGGTGACTTCTTGTACATATCTATAGTTCTTATACAATTTTTTGTCTTTTTGTTTTATGGACGTGTAGTTATTTATGTCTTCTTTTTCACTGTGGAAGATGTCAAGTGAATCATAGGTGTTCTTTGGGTTCCCGGACGACACTATCCGACACACTCAAAGGCTTGCTTATGCAACTTGGGTGATTTTCACACCTGGAGGCCATCTTCTATCTTCCAGAGGTATTTTTCTAAGTGACGCCACAAACAATGTCACCGAGTACAACACAGTGATAGAGTTTCTTTGTGACACCTTGTCGCATGGCATTTCACACCTCCGGGTCTACTTAGATTCTCAAATGGTTGTGTCCCAGTTAAATGAAGTTTACCACGTTTATGATCCTACTTTGCACATACGTTTTCTTAGGGTACGTCTCTTAGAATGTTACTTTGATTATATTACATATATCCATGTTCATAGGGGATTTAATCACATGACAAATACTCTAGCTAATCAAGTATTAGATTGGCATGTTGCACACACATAGAAAGAGAAGCACACACATATACATGTACATACATTTGTAAAAAAACGTGATCCACAAGACACATAAGATGTGTATATATATATCAAAAGTGTCACAAGTACATAGTTGGGCATGGATGCTTAAAAAATAAGGTTTTGGATACATCGCTGGGTTTATGCTCTCAAAAAATATACAATGGTGCCCTCAACACATAAAATTCTAGCCTATCTAAGCTCGGGGCCTATTAGCCCTGCCATAGTGAAATACGGTGTTGGATAAATGTCAGAAGAGATAGACCCAAGTCCATGGCACACCCACTACATGAGGCTGCATAGAAGGCGGGAGATCCTTGATCTCGACCATGGGTACTATACGAGTGAGCACAATGAGGTTTCACTCCACCCGTCTCAAAACTCTCTCAGCCTCTCCGGATGGAGGTCCCCTTGTAGTTGTTGGTCCTACCTCTGGTCAAGGACGTCGCTGAGTCCTCATGAAGTATGTCGGGCGCATTGGTCCCACATATGTACATAAGAGATACACGAAAGTCAGTACTCTAATACACACTTAAAAATGATATATATTCAAAAATTATATAACTTTAAAAAACATGTTACTTATCTCTCCTCGCTCCTCTCCGGGAGGCATGGGTGTGTCCGTATACTTGGAAAAGATGATTCCAACATAGGGGTAGTCCTGTATCACTGGAATCTTCCATGGCCACCAGTCAAAAGAAGTGTCATCGAAGGCCTCTATGGTCCTCCCTCCCCTCAGTCGTGGCAACAATGCTGCCCATCTGCTTACTGCTGGGAAGGAGGCTACATGACCCTGCACAGTCTCTTTAGGACTAAGGCTGGAAACTCTCGAAGAAGAAGAATGTGCATAGAATAGTGCCAAACCCGAAGTTTTTGTTGTTTCGTAGCCGACACTTTTTCAACTGTCTCTTCATGTATGTGAGCATGGTCGTACTCTAGTAAAAAATATTGGCCTCCTGAAATTGAATAACACAGTGCATATGTGCCCGGGAAGCCTGGTGAAGGGCCACAGAACTAGTAATCCACCCACTCAATAGTAAGATCACTCATAGAGTCAGGCTTGTGATCTTGTGAATCGACACCTGAGAACCTACCTTCTCAATTCCGACTTCACAATACATTCGAATGTAGTCCTCAATGTTAGAAGGCCCAGGGGGAAACATCCATAGATTGACTAGTTCCCCTCTCCTCGAGAGGCTAGTTAGGAAGTAGATATCTTCAGTTGTTGGAGTCAATGACTTTACCTCTATCAGACGATCAATTTTACGAATAAAGGTATGCTCAAAGAACTTTGGTTCGCTAAAAGAGTATTCTCAGGCGTAAGTTTAACCCTTTTTTAGGCCTGAGAGACTAAATCTTAGAAAAAGGAACATTCTCCTTGGTTTTGGTTTATCACCTTTTTCAGGGCTTGGAGATTACTTACGAAAAAGGAACCCCAACAGAGTCCATAGTTAATCTCTTTTCATACTCCCTAAAATTGAAAAGATCACCGAGTGACCTTGTTCCTTCACACTCGTTAAATTGATCCAGAAGAACATCTACTGGCATGAGTTTACTCCTTTTTCCAACCTGTAGATTATAGCAGAAAAATGTATGCCTCAGGAGATTCGTCTCACCGAGAGGGTTCTCCTCAATAACTTTTATAATTTTTTGGTCTAAGGGGACTAAATTCAGAAAAAGGTTGTGAGTCCATAGTTAAGCTCTTTTCGGACTCCTTAAAATTGAAAAGATTGCCGAGTGATATTTTCTTTGTCACACTCGTTAAAATGGTTTTGAATAGATGTATTTTTAGTGCAAGTTTACCCATTTTTCGAACTGACTAGACTACATTTGAAAAAGATACTCCATGGAGTCTCCTTTTACATTTTTTCAGACTCTCTAAATGTGAAAAAACTACCGAGATTACCTTCTCTGGGCTTGTTCAAATTACATTGAAGGGGGTTTCATTGTGTCTTTCTTAATTTCATTTGTATCTCTGCGTCTTTGGCCTAATGTCGGCTCTATGTTGCTCTCAACTGAACCTTTGAAGCATGCCTTATACACAAGCCTTGTAGCACTTTGCCTCTGCGACTTGACACCTTGACCCATGGAGGAATTTTCCCCGAGTGTCCTTTTCTTGAACATGTCTCCTTGATCTAAGCATTAGTGTGTTCCTTGCACTTGGAACTAGTATTCTTTATTGCGACACTCGTTCCTCCTTTGTAAGGTAACATTCTTTTATTCTTTTTCAAGCTCTTTAAAAAGTTGAAAAAGACAAAAAAATCAAA